>CM035440.1:132612534-132640034 GCA_020310875.1 Ceratopteris richardii | reverse complement strand
AGAATATTGTAATTCCACTCATGTCGTGGAGTTAGGAGAATAAAGAACTATGAGTTTCTCATGAGGGAATATCTCCTCATTTAGAAGAATGTTGATATATTTAGGTAGTGATGTGTGTGAACACTCTAGGACCGCCGGGGCACTTTTTTCCCTCTTTAGGAGGTTTTTTTCCCCCGGCTTGTATATATGCCTATTGCCCTAATGGGCTACTTATCTTTGTACATTCTCTAGTAATACATTCAGTATTGTGTGTTTGTGCTCCAAGCTTCTTCTTCTTCCTTGTGCTGTTCGCATGCTTCCTCAGACGTCCATCTCCAACAATTGGTATCACAGCAGGTCGTCGCTTCTTCTAAGGCGCCGTCGACACTCCTCCGTTTGCAGTCTTAGATTCGCATGAAATTTGGTGAGCATACCCAGGGTGTTTTCGATATCAAAACTGCTTCGCTCTGTGGTGCCGAAATCGCGATCTGAGCTCGTTTCCGCCTCCGAACGCACTATCGCAGCGCTTGTGCAGGCTATTTTGTGTTTTTGTGCCAAAGGTATATACCAGTTTCTGTTCGCCAGTTTAAGCGTCTCGAAGCCTACTACAGGTCTAGCAGAACTCGTCTAGGCAATTCTGTTCAACTTTTTGAGATACAGTCAATTTTTTGCATCAAGGTATTTTAGTCACTGGCCATGGCTGAAAGTAGTGATGTATTCCGTATATTGGCTGTTGAGGATAAGTTGGATGGTACCAACTACCCATTATGGGCTTATATGATGCGACATGTACTGGTTGCAAAAGGATTGTGGAACATTGTGCAGGGTGTTGAAAGATGTCCTGTTACACCTGTAACGACAGGTACTGCAAATACAGGTGTTGGAGCTGATGAAGATGGTTTCGAAGATGATATTCTGCAGATTCCTGTTCGTGCTGCTGTTTCTGTTGCACCTACTGCAGAGCAGGTTTGTTGGGATGGCAGAGATGCCCAGGCACATGCATTGATAGCTTTGTCTGTCAAATGTGCCATTATTCCTCACATTCGCTCTTGCAGAACAGCAAAGGATGCTTGGGATACACTTACCACTTTGTACCAGGCTAGGAATGAGGCTCGTGTTGCTTACCTCCGAAAACAGTTGGAGAGTGAGCACATGAATGAAGGTGATTCTATGGATAGTTTTCTTACAAAGATCAAAGACCTGAAGGAACAATTGATTTCTGTTGATGAGGTTATACCAGATAGCTCACTTGTGCAGACCGTTCTGAATGGTCTTCCTGATTCATATCAGAGTTTTGCCTCTACTCTTCGGTTGATGATGAAAGGCAATCCGAATGCCTTGTCATTTGAGGAATTAGTCTCTGTTCTGTTGCAAGAAGATCAGTCCAGGCAGAACAGGTCCATTATGCGTGTTGCAGATCAAGCTTTCCTGGCTAGTCAGAAGGGCAAAGGAAAATGGAGCTCTTCTACTAGTAAGCAGAAATATGCAAATGCTGCACAATCGAAGAACCAGGATAAAGATGAGAAGAAATCAGAAAAGCAGAAATTGTTCTGCAAGTACTGTAAAGGAAATGATCATATTATAAAGAACTGTCCAAAATTGGCTGCTAAAGAGGCAAAGAAGAAAGAGGCTAGAATGGTTGTTGCAAAGGCCTCTACACCAAAAACAGAGTGCAAATCTTGTGCAGGAAGAAGAATGGGCGTTTACTACTGTCTGCAGTTTTGAACCATCTTCTCATGATCAGTGCATGTCTGTAGTAGACTCAGATGTTTGGTACTTTGACAGTGGGGCGACCAAACATATTACCTCGCAGCATAGTTTCTTCTCTTCACTCGAGCTTGCCCCTACAGGGAATACTGTCACATGCGCCAATAAATCCTCTTATCCTGTTATGGGAGTTGGTAAGATCATTCTGACTACTGCTGATGGTAGTTCTTTCACTTTGTCAGATGCTTTATTTGTGCCAGGGATCAAAAAGAACCTGTTATCAGTTTCTGCATTAGCCAAGATTGGCTTGGTTGTGAAATTCGTTGATGACAGGTGTACAGTCCATGATCTCTCGAATGGCGATGTGATTATTGCTTCTGGCATTTTATGTCGTGGGCTGTATAAGCTCATAGACTATGAAAGATCTATAAATGATTCGGCATGTGCAGTTCATGATTCTCAGGCTATGTTAGATGCAAAGCTGTGGCATGCACGCTTTGGTCATCTGAATTTTGCTAGTTTGTTACGCCTGCAAAAATCTGAAATGATGTCCTCTTTGCCCAAACTTGAGGCACCTGGAAAACATGTTTGTGAAGGCTGTATTTTGGGCAAAATGCAGCGTTCTTCCTTTCCAAAAGATGGTTCAGTTCGGGCTACGCAGAAATTGCAGCTTGTACATAGTGATGTCTGTGGTCCTATGCTGACACCCTCTTTTGGAAATTACCTTTACTTCGTGACTTTCATTGATGATTTTTCCAGGCATGCATGGGTATATCCACTCAAAGCAAAGTCCGAAGTGTTCATGTGCTTCAAACAGTTTTTGGTTTTGGCTGAAAATTTGTCAGCATGTAAAATGGGCACCCTCCGTTCTGATCGGGGGGGGGGCGAATATATGTCTTCAGATTTTAATGCATTTCTGGCTGAACGTGGGATAAAACACCAGTGTACAGTGCCGTATACACCTCAACAGAATGGAGTTGCTGAACGAAAGAACAGGTCACTCATGGAGATGGCGAGGTGCATGGTCAAAAGTCAGGCTTTACCACATAGTTTCTGGCTTGAGGCTGTCATGCGTGCAGCATATGTACTAAACAGGTGTCCCACTAAAGCGTTGCAGTCTATCACTCCATATGAGGCTTGGCATGACCGCAAGCCATCTGTTGCTCATCTGCGTGTTTTTGGTTGTTTGGCATATGCATTAGTGCCTGAACAACATCGCAGAAAATTGGATGATAAGGTAGTAAAATGTATTTTTGTTGGGTACAGTTCTGAAAGTAAAGGCTATCGTCTGTATCATCCACAGACTAAACGCATTCTGGTTAGCCGTGATGTTGTCTTTGTGGAAGATGCTATTCAGCCATTGCTTTCATGTACTAAGGAGATATCTGTTAGCTCCAAAGACATGTATGATACTTTGATGCCTCTTTTTACAGGTGGACAGGCTAGTGCTGGTCCTAATTAGGCAACTTCTCAGCCTTTGCAGGTTTCATATGATGATGCATATCATTCCATTTCTGATGCAGATTTACATGATGCACTTGTTGATGAGAGAGCTGATATTGAGCAGGCAAAAACTATGCCAAAATGGCTGGTGCAGACTTTGAGTGACAGCAAATTAGATGCATCTTTGTCATATCGTACTCGTTCAGGCTCTCATAGTGCCTCCTTTGCATCAGATTGCTATGCTATGGCTGCATCTAGTCTCTGTGATGAGAATGAGCCTGTTTCTTTTGATGAAGCACAAAATTCAGAAAATTGGATGGCTGCTATGCAATCTGAATATGATGCTATAATGAAGAATGGTACATGGTCTTTATGTGACTTGCCTCCTGGCAAGAAGGCCATTGGCACTAAGTGGGTATACAAGCTGAAGCGTAAACTTGATGGTACAGTTGGCAGGTATAAGGCTAGGCTTGTTGCAAAGGGTTATGCACAGGAAAGAGGCATTGATTTTGATGAGACCTTTGCACCTACATGCCGTATGACTATTGTTCGGAGCATTTGTGCACTTGCAGCCCATCATGGTTGGAATGTACATCAGTTGGACATTAAAACAACATTTCTGAATGGTGACTTGCATGAAGAAGTGTATGTTTTTCAGCCCCGTGGCTTTGTGCAGAAAGGGCATGAAAACCAGGTTTGCAGGTTAAAGAAGGCATTATATGGTTTAAAGCAAGCACCACGTGCTTGGTATGAGAAGATACATGCCTATCTGATTGCACATGGTTTTGAGAACAGTCCAATTGAAAGCACCTTATATGTTAAACGTGCTAATGATGTGCTTCTGATCATTGTTGTCTATGTTGATGACATGCTGCTCACTGGTCCTATTGAGACACATATTGCTGATTTTAAGGCTGATTTGCATGCCTCAATTGAGATGTCTGATTTGGGGCATTTGCATCACTATTTGGGCATTCAATTTATGCACGTTGATGGTGGAATGGCTTTGTGTCAAACGAAATATATTGACACATTATTGCAGCGTTTTGGCCTTGAAGACTGTAAGCCTATTGCCACTCCTATGGAGACAGGTTTACGATTGAGTCTTCATGATGTTGGAGATGCATTTGATGCTGTTCTCTATCAGCAGGCTGTTGGATGCTTGATTTACTTATGCATTACTCGGCCAGATATTCAGCTTGCTGTCTTACAGATGAGCAGGTTTATGCATTGCCCAGGAGTCACGCATTGGAAAGCGGTTAAGCACATCTTTCGCTGCTTGAGTGGTACTCGGCTACTTGGGTTGTTTTATCCCAAGGGGGGATCACTACCGCCAAATTTGCATGCTTTTTTTGACTCAGATTGGGCTGGTTGCTATGACACTCGTGTGTCCACCAGTGGTTTTTGCTTCATGCTTGGTAGCTCATGTATATCTTGGTTGAGCAAGAAGCAGCCTACTGTGGCCACTTTCAGTTGTGAGGCTGAGTATAGGGCAGCTTTCACAGCGACTGTTGAGTGTGTGTGGCTCAGACGCCTTATGGCTGATTTGGGTGTTGGCCAGTCTTCTGCCACCATCATCTTCACTGACAGTCAGAGCGCATTGGTAGTTGCGAGGAACCCTGTGTTCCATGCTCGCACTAAGCACATTGAGGTGCATTATCACTATGTCAGGGAGAGGTTCTCTGCTGGGGAGATCAGCTTGGCATATGTGCCCACGCAGGAGAACATTGCAGACCTTTTCACAAAGGCTCTACCTAGGGAGAAGTTTGAAGCTTTCCGCAAAGCTTTGGGCTTACTTCCTTTTGTGGAGTGATTTCCACATAGCTTGGCACTTCCTTATACATGAGTGCCAACTCCTTGTTCACCGCATCACTCCCAGGGGGGATTTGTTGATATATTTAGGTAGTGATGTGTGTGAACACTCTAGGACCGCCGGGGCACTTTTTTCCCTCTTTAGGAGGTTTTTTTCCCCCGACTTGTATATACGCCTATTGCCCTAATGGGCAACTTATCTTTGTACATTCTCTAGTAATACATTCAGTATTGTGTGTTTGTGCTCCAAGCTTCTTCTTCTTCCTTGTGCTGTTCGCGTGCTTCCTCAGACGTCCATCTCCAACAAAGTTCTTTTAGGTGGAGCCTCATTTGAATTTCAAATTCAAATTTGAAGAAAGTCACTATAAAAGAGACTTGTAGTCTCTCGGCCAAATGTGCCTCCATTATTGAGCTTATTGTTTATCATTTGTATATGTTGAGTGGCTTATACCATAGCCTACTCCTATCATTATCACTATGCACCAATTATATGACAATGATCATGTATATCATTGTTCTATAATACATTACATCATTGATTATCTCTGCTCATCTCTCTGCCATAACTGCTCAAAACAGTGTACTTGTGATGACCATATCTCAATGAGTTGTTATCCATTTTCCTTGATCTATGGCTTATTGGAACCAGCTCAAACGCTACTTCAAGCCATCAAAATTTTAAGCAATTTTATTCAGCCAATCGGGAGAAATCTGCATCGAAGTGCTCACTCGTCATTCTTTGTGTAGCTCCTAAAAAATCGGGGGTAAGCTATTGATTGATAAATTAATTGCTCAGTATATAGTGCATCATTTTAAGTGATTCCACTTGGAATCATTAGCTCTCTAAGCTAATTAGATACCTTCAAAAGGAATCTTGCTAATTGCTACTGTACTGTGAGCACTGAGCAAAATATCATGTGGGTGTCAAGACCAAAATAGCAAGTTTTTTTATCACTAGCTATTTGCAAAGTTATCTATTTTGATCTAATTGTTTGAAACATCATCTCCAAAGTACATAGGCACTTATTTAGTGTCATTAGCAAGCTAAAGGGGCCTACAACAAAACTTTGAAGTGAAAGAGGGCAGGTACAAAGTAGGGATTAGCAGTACCAACTCATCCTCTTGTGGTATCCATCCATGTTTCCCAATAGTGCTATTAGAGCAATTGAGGTAAAATGGGAGATGGTTTCCCTTCTTTTATTGATAAATTGGATAGGAACAATTATCAAGCATGGTCCTTGACGATGAAGACATATCTACAAGGAAGGAGTCTATATGGATACATATCAGGAGATGAGGAGATGCCCATTTTCAGTAGCAAAGACCAACCTACTAGAGAGGAGCTTGAAAGACAACTCATGGTGTGCCAAAGATGCATTAGCAAGGTCATATCTACTTAACTCTATCTCTGAATTCCTTCTTCCACACATCAGGGACTGTAAAACTTCCCAAGAGACTTGGGATACATTGTCTTCATATTTTGCTTCCAATAAAAGAGTTAGAAAGAATCAATTGTGGATTGAGTTTACTACTCAAAGGAAGCAACCCAAGCAAAGTGTTTCAGAATATGTGACCAAAGTCAAAGATGTGGATCACCAATTGGCAAGCATAGGAGAGGAGATTGAAGAGGAGCAAATAGTGAGACAAGTAATCAATGGCATCAAGGTAGATGATAAGTGGAAAGCTTTCACAACTGCTATGGACCTTTACATGGATGTGCAGATTCTAGATCTTACCACACTCATGGGACAACTCTTTACCCATGAAGCCATGCTAAAAAAAAATGGAGAATCATCAAGAGGTAACAACTCTTCTTCCCTATACATAGATAAAGAAAAGTCTAAGGAGAAAGGGAAAAGCAAAACAGTTGAAGATGAAGGTACTACTTCTCAAGCTAACTGTGCACAGAGAGGTAGGAACTCAAGAGGAAGGGGCAGAGGAGGTAAACAAGGTAGGGGGAGACCTTTCAACTCTTCCCCATGCAACATATGTGGATTGTCTAATCACACTACACATGAGTGTTATACGAACTTCAAGAATTAGAGAGGAAGAGGATATCAAAGAAGTGGATACTCACAATCAAGAGGAAGGTTCAACCATACTCAAGGCTACAATCATGGCTACAACAACAATGATAACTACAACAACAACTACCAAGGAGGTTACAAATCAAGGAAAGACTTCAACAATTACACAGAGGATCAAGAGGATTCCCTTCTCATTATGAACATGACTTCAAAGGAAGGTATGAATGATGAACACCTCTTCTATATTGACTCAGGTTGGTCCACTCTTCTCACTTCAACATCCTTAATGGGTTGTTTATGCATCTTAGACTCATTGAAAATGACATCACTACTTTTGATCACTGATCGTGTTTCAGGATACCATAAGCGATATCCAAATTATCCTTCTCAACCATATCCAAGAAAAATGCACTTCTTTGACTTATGATCCAACTTTTGTCTAAGATTCTTTGGTATATGAACATATGCTTCACACCCAAAAACTCGAAGATGATCATAATATGGTGGCTTCCTTGTCCATAACTCTTGTGCCACTTTCAAACCTTTAGTAGTACTAGGTGAAAGGTTAATCACATGAACTGCAGTCAATACTGCTTCTGCCCAAAAACATTGTGAGAGGTTTGCATGGTGCAACATCGAGACTAATATATCTTGAATAGTTCTATTCATCCTCTCAGCTACACCATTCTATACTAGGCTATAAGGAGCTGTAAAATCTCTACGAATCCCTCTAGACTGACAAAAAAGGCTGAATTCATATGAGGTATACTCACCCACATTATTTGAACGTAAAGCCTTAAGCTTAGTTCCTTTTTTAGTCTCAACTGAAGCAAGCCATTTTTTGAAAGCACGAAATACCTCATCCTTCGATTTGATAGGATATACCCAAACTTTTCTAGTAGCACCATCTATGAAAGTGACAAAGTAAAGAAGAGTGAGAGCTAAAGGCTCAATTGAAGAGTCAACGTGCGTTCTATGCACATTTCTAGTTTGCTTTCCATAGTGACAATGCTCACAAAATGAAAAATTGGAGAAACAAAACACAGGTAAGTAGCCAGAACTAGAAAGATTTTCCTTTCCATTATGAGATATATGGCCCAAAAGACCATGCCAAATACAAGCCATAGACTATTCAATAACAACTAATAAGTGTTCTTTCTGTGATAGAATAAAGGATAAAGTGAGCCAACTTTGCTTCCTTTTTCAATAACCATATTGCCCTTTGATATGCGAAAGGACTGAGCATAGAAGACCACCTTGTAACCAAGGTCATCAAGTTGACCAACTGACATCAAACTGTGTGGTAACTGAGGTACACATAGTAAATTTTGAACCATCAATCAACTGCACAACCACATCACCAATCCCCACAACATCACACTGGTAAGAATCACCAAGTCTCACAGTACCAAGAGACTTTGTTGCATAATTAGAGAACCATTCTCTTTGTGGTGTCACATGGAAAGAAGCATCAAAATCTAGCAGCCAGGTGTGGGAAAGAGAATCAGCCATAAGAGCCTCAGTTGCACAGTACTATCAAGTGTCAACACATCAGCATCATCAGAAATAGCATTAATTTCTTCAATCTTCACTCTCGAAGTAGATGGTGCAGGTAATTGTTTACCATGTCCATCAACATTCTGTCCTTTACCTTTAGCATTCTTTAATGCATAACAATCTTTATTCATGTGTCCTTTCTTATGACAATAATGGCATTCGATATCCCTCTTCCTTGATTTACTTCTACTCTTATTCTGTTGACCATTCTTTTCCTTGTTCTTGCTCCTACCACGTTGTTGATTCTTTCCTTGGTAAGAATCACAAACATTATATGCATCTCCACTCTGAGTTCCAACCATAGATTTTCTATGAATCTCCTCACTCAAGAGTGCTCCACATATGTCATCATAGATGAGTTTACCTCCAGGTGCACTATTGCTAATAACTGTGCAAAATGTATCCCATGATGAAGGCAAGATGCATAACAACAATACTGCTTTCATTTCATTATCCATATCCATTTTCTGAGCCTGTAACTGAGAGAATATAGCATCAAACTCATTTAGATGAGCAACAACACTATTCGTGTCCATACGAAGGTCATATAATTTTCTCATCAGATAGACTTTATTTGATGCCCTCTCTTTTTCATATGTATTGCATAACTTCTTCCAAAGCTCCTCTACACTTTCACAGTTTAATACTGTAAAGTAAACATTATTTGCCAGGTGCAAGCGAATGGTAGATCTGGCCATTTCATCTAACTCATCCCAATTATCTTCATCCATGTTAGTAGGCTTCTTTGAAATTCCATTATTGGCTTCCATTGAGTCCTTTGAATCAGCACATCTTTAATGTGATTCTTCCATAGAGCAAAGTTTGTGCCATCAAATTTTCGGATCTCAAAATGGTCTTTGCCCTGCAAGTTATAGCTCCTCCTTGGAACATTAGCACTAGACCCTAATCCACAAGATGTGCCTGAGACCTCTGATGCCATGATGGTAGAGAATTGAATGGAATGATAATGGAGCTAGAAGAGTCTGAACACCAACAAATAAGTGTATCAAGGAGTAAATCGACCACTGTATAGTTGACAAAACCAAAAATTTAGAAAACTTTTGCTAGAGTATCCTCTGCAAAATGAGCGTATGACTAGTATCAAATATCATAAAATTGCAAGTACTGACATGTTTGCATAGTGAATCATTGACTCCACTGCATATAATCAGTTACCCAATAGAAGCCAACTAGGCTTATCGAGCACCTATGAACAACTATCATACATCTCCTATGGTGAGGCTGGGTAAGTCTTCCGCCTGCATCACCGAAGAGATCCCGACATCTGGGTGTCTCCCAATTAAGAAAACCTCACCACGACCCTCTTTATCAAACGTGAAAGGCTTTATGCAAAAATCATAACCGCTATATCAATGACCACATGGACGTACATAAGCCATATCCACAGAAGCGTAGATAATGTGTATGTGCTCAATATATGCAGTAAAATGACACTAAAAGGCTAAATGCACAGCCCGGAAACCAGCCAATAACACGTGCAAGTGTTTGCCAACTCTGATGTTTTTGGCTCAAAAAACCTGCATAAATTTGCAGCGGCTGCTCCTACCAAAACTGAAATCTTTGAAGAAACCTGTAGTTTTACGAGTGTGGCTGAAAACACAGCCCCAAAGATTGATATTTAATGTCGAAGAAGTACAAGGAACACTCTTCTTGATGTTCTTGGACCTGTGTGAAGAGAACTATGTGTGGAAGTACTCCAAAACGGCTCCAAAAGACACCCCAAAAATGTTTCAAAAATAGGCTTTGAAAGCAAAGAATGAACCTTTGAGGGACCAAAACATGTTCAAGGTAATGTCAACCTTAGTCTTTCCCTTCTTCAGATACCACAAGAGTGTAGCTTAGTAGCAAGAGATTGCCACGGTTAAGTGAGCTCCGGGGGGAACAGTACTGGGATTGGTGACCTCTCGGGAAGTACCGGGAACCTCTATATTCCTTGATCGTTGAGCTCCTCCCTCGCATGCAGCCAACGGCACCAACGGTGACTTCGGTGACTCGGATGACAAGGTATGCCAAGGTCTATGCCTTGGCTACCGCCTTAGTCGTAAGCCTTGGGGGGGGGGGGGGGGGAGGGGAGGGTTGCTCGCTTCGCTCGCACAAAAGGAACAAAGATTTTGCCTCGAATTGCTTTGATACTAGTGAAGTATTTCGATGGCTATTCACCACAGTGCGCTTTCCTTCTCGCGATCTCCACGACGATATCCTCAGAGTAGAAAATCGAGCTCCTAAGGCCGCACACGGTACTCTGCACAGAGACTACAGAATACACAAAAAACAGAGAACACATGTGTTGGTGCAAGTCAACCACCAATTGATGTTTTGGATAAAGACTTGAATTCAAAGAATGAAGAAAAGGTTGGTTTATGAAGCTTGAAGATAGTATATGATCAGAAGATGAAGACTTGTATACATATGTACATTAGTTTGTAGTTAGCTCACATATACCTTTTGTATGGTCATGAGCTTGTACATATATGCCTATATATACAAGTAAAAAGTCAGGGCAAGTATGAGAGAGCATGTGAAGAGAAGAATTAGAAGTTCGAATAGTCATTAGACACTTTTAGAAGTGAAGAGATCTCTCTTATCATTCAGATGTAAAAATTTTCAGAGATGAAGAAATGTTGTGCCCGATCTTTTGCTGAGTACTCCTGTGTTTAATCTTTTGTGAAATACTTTTGTACAAGTCTAAGTCTATAGTTGATTGACCTCTGTATAAGTTTTCAGATTCTAATTGTGATCAGGCTCAGAGAATTGAGAGTAGGAACAATTAAAATGTGTAAATGTGAAGAAGTAAAGTTGCAATAGGTGCAAAATTTGATGCTAATGTTTTGGTGACTTCTCCTTCCACAGTGTAAAGTTTTGAGCAAGCAAGCACTCATTCTTTAAGTTGGAAGGTAAGCTACTTGTGGCTAAAAGCATTTGAATAAACGAGTTATAGTTTGAGAGAATTATGCTTTAGAAGTTACAGGTGTCAAAGTCAACTGTATAAAAGTACAGTTTTAGACATATGTGAATTGAGGATCATTTCTCAAGATATACTTAATCTTTTGAGATGACTTAACTTGGAGAAGATGGGCAATCTCAAGTCGAGACCTTGTGCAAAGTTTTATTAAAAACTTTACACATTTGATCAGCCAATGAGTGAGTTATGTGCAACAGAATTTTTGAGTATTAGCTCTCTTCACAGTTTGTTCAAGATTTTGATAATCTAGTATTGATCCTCCAAATTGCTAAGGGTTTTAAGTTATTCTTGATATAGAGGTGCTCTAACATCAAGCATAACTTGTTCTTTTGGAGGTGAACACTCTCCATCAGTGGTATCAGAGCAGGAATCATCAAAATAGAAGAAAGGAGGACCCCAACTTCTGCAGTCAGACAAAACTCAACACTTGAAGGTTCAAAAGGTGAAAGTTTGAAGTGAAAGCTTGAGAAGGAGGCTTGAAGCTATCAAGAAGATCAAAAGGAACTTCATTCAAAGTAAAGGTACATTTATTCCTCATAAAGGTTGAAGAATTTAATACACAGGTGAAGAAAGGATGGGAGATTCTCTTCAGTTAGAGAAATTGGATAGAGAAAACTATCCAGCATGGTCAATGAGGATGGAAGCTCATCTCATGAGCAAAGACTTGATAGGTTACATTACAGGTGAAGAAGAAAAACCACAATTCAGAGATCCTAGTGTTCCAACTAGGGATGAACTCTCATATCTGAAGACTTGGATGAAGAAGGATGCTCAAGCAAGGAGCATTATCTACATGGGAGTCAATGACTACTTGCTACCTCATATTAGAGGTCTTGAAAGTGCAAGTGATATATGGAATGCTTTGGAGGAGCATTTTCAAAACACTACAAAGTCAAGGAAGGCATCTTTGTGGGCAGCGTTTACCACATTCAAGAAGAAGGCCTCTCAATCCATGTTTTATTATGTAACAAGGATGAAGGAAATTGCAGATGCATTAGGAGTAGTTGATGAAGATATAGAGGAGGATAAATTGGTAAGGCAAATCCTCACATGTTTGAGAAGAGATGAGAAATGGAAGCCATTCATTTTGTCTACTGAATTGTCACTAGATCATTTCACTCCTGATTTAAATCAATTGCAAGGACACATGCTAACTTTTGAGCAGGATGTTAAAGGTGATGGTGATAAGAGTGCAGGTCAAGCAATGTATTCAAAGGATAAAAAGAAGAATAACAAAGGCAAGCAACAAGCAAATGAAGAAGAAGGTACAACTAGCCAAGCCAACTTCCTAACAGGAAGAGGAGGTGGTAAAGGTAGAGGAAGAGGTAGAAGCAATAAATATGGATCCAAAGCTTGCTGGATTTGTGGTAAGACAAATAATTTATCTCATGATTGTTGGCATAATAATTAGAATAATGGAGGATATAATCAGAACTTTAATTCAAGAGGAAGAGGTGGCAGAAACCAAAGAGGTAATTTCAGAGGTAGAGGTTACTTTGGAAGAAATGTAGGTAGAGGTTTCCAAAGTCAATCCTACAACAATACCTACTACAATTATGCTTCATATCAGAAGGAGGATTCAACCTTGATTATGAATGCATCTTGTGAAAGACAAAGTGAAGATCAAAGAGTTTTCTACATTGACTGAGGGTGTAGCAATCATCTGAGTGGTAACATAGCCTTGATGACTGATGTAGAGAATAAGGTAACTAATCATGTAGTTCAAACAGATGACAATACAAAGCACAATGTGAAGTCAATGGGATCAGTGAAGGCCAAGGATGGAAGTACTCTTCTAAGTAAGGTCTTGTATGTTCCTACAATTCCAAAGAATCTGATAAGTGTAGGGCAAATTATTGAAAAAGGTTATTAATTAAGGTTCACTAATGATGGAGTTTTTGTGGAAGACTAGCAATGGGTATAAACAAATTGTTTGAGGGAAGAAGGAAGGAAGACTCTTCACATTGAAGATTCAAGGTAATATTGGTCATGCCTTTGTTCACTTATGGAGGACATAAGATCTCTGAGTTAGATCTTTGGCATAAAAGGCTTGACATTTCAATGAAAGAGGTATTAAGGATATGGTTAACAATGGTTCAGTCCTAATGTTGCAGGTCAACATATGACATACAGATGTGAGGCATGCAATTAGGTAAGGCTCATAAGCAATCATACAATAAGCAATCATACAATAAGCATGGATTTATGTATTCAGAGAAGCTTGAATTGGTACATACAGATGTGTGGGGACCATCAAAGGATTTCAGTATAAATGGTTCAAGATATTATGTGATTTATGTTGATGATGCTACCAGGTGGATCACTATTTATGTGATCAAAGATAAATCAGAGGTATTTAATACATTCAAACATTATTATGTATATGCAAAAAGAATCACAGGTCAAAAATTGAAGAGACTAAGGTCAGATGGAGGGGGAGAGTATTTCTCAAATGAGTTTAGTGATTACTTATGGAATGCAGGTATAAAAAGGGAAGCTACTTGCAGGTACTCTCCTCAACAAAATGGTGTAGCAGAAAGGAGAAATAAAACTCTTGTTGAGTTTGCAAGATCCATGATGAAGGAGGAAAATTGTCCAAATTATTTGTGGGTTGAGGCTGTAAATACAGCTACATATTTGGTCAATAGGTTACCATGTAAAGCTTTGCAGGGTATGACACCATATGAGGCATGGTGGGGTAAGAGACCTACCTTAGATCATTGCAAAGTATTTGGATGTTTGGCCTATGCATATGTGCCATCTCAATTGAGGCATAAATTGGAACCTAAAGCTGAAAAGTATATGTTCATTGGATATGATGATAAGCAGATGGGATATAGATTGTGGAGTCCATCCACAAAACAATTCCTTGTATCAAAGGATGTTACATTTGATGAGCAAGGTACTTGGTATGCAAGTACAATCAATATTCATGTAGGTGATGAAGAAGTTGTGCATAAGAAGAAAGGTAAATCAAAGGTTTAGATATTTGATGAAGAAGAGAACAATGAAGTACAAGTTGAAGTTGAAGAAGTGCCAAGATTTGATCTAGAATGTGATGAACCAGAAACTTCAAGAAGTGGAGAACTCAGAAGGTCATCAAGACACAAATGGCAACCTACAAGGTATAGCTATGACACTTCTTTTTTGACTACTAAAGACTATGCTTACATGGTGAAAGCAGATGAAGACCCTTCTACATATGAAGAGGCAAAAGGTAAGAAAATTGGGAGAAAGCTATACAAGAAGAGTATGATGCATTAATAGAAAATGAGACTTGGGATTTGGCTCCTAAACCAAATAGTCAGAAGATCATTGGATGCAAATGGGTCTACAAAACCAAGAGGTATGCAGATGGAAGTGCGTCTAGGTATAAGGCTAGACTTGTTGTGAAAGGGTATGCTTAAACATATGGTATAGATTATGATACGACCTATAGTCCTGTGGCAAAGATGACAACCATCAAAATACTCATAGCCATTGCTGCATGTAAAGGTTAGAGGTTATGTGAATTAGATGTGAAAAATGCCTTTCTAAATGGTTATATTTCATATGATGTTTTCATGGAGCAACCAGAAGGATTCAAAGATAAAAGATATTCAAAATATGTATGTAAGCATAAGAGAGCTTTATATGGTTTGAAGCAGGCCCCAAGGGCATGGAATTATAGACTTGTGAAGTTCTTGAAGGAACTTGGTTTTCAAGTGTCTAAAGCAGATAGTAGCTTGCTTGTCAAAGCAAGTGATGATAGGTTCATTTACATGTGCATATATATTGATGACATAATTCTTACAGGTACAAATGAGAAGGGCATACAAAGTCTCAAGAAGCAAATGGAGAAAGAGTTCAAGATTAGTGACTTGGGAGACTTGTCATATTTCTTGGGCATGGAGATCTCATACACTCAACATGGAGTGTATGTTACTCAAGAAAGGTATTTGAAGAACTTGTTGATCAAGTTTAAAATGGATGATTGCAGGGTAGCCCCTACTCCAATGGAGGTGAGTCACAAATTGAGCAGATATGGAGGAGAAGAATTCAAGGATATGAAGCTATATCAAAGCCTGGTTGGTAGTCTTATCTATCCTACATTAACTAGGCCTGATTTGTCATATGCAGTTGGAGTGTTGTCTCAATTCATGCATTGTCCTACAAAAGAACATTGGGTTGCAGGACAAAGAGTGTCGAGTGCAAACATCAAGATATATGATGATATAGATTGGGCAGGTAATCCTGATGATAGGAGATCAACATATGGATACTTGTGTTATGTGGGAGATAAGTAAATCTCTTGGTGTTCTAAGAAGCAACACACAGTTGCTTTATCATCTACAGAGGCAAAGTATAAAGGTATGGTTGAAGCTGCAAAGCAAGTTATATGGCTCAAGACTCTTATGAAGAGTTTTGACATCATTCAGAGTACACCCACTATTCATGGAGATAACATGAGTTCATTGTTTCTAGCTTCTAACCCATATTTCATGCCAGGCCTAAACACATTGAGATTGAGTACCATTTTTTAAGAGAGAAGGTGATTGATAAGGAGATTGAAGTAATACATACTTCAACAAAAGATCAGATTGCTGATATGTTAAGCAAAAGCTTGGATAGACCAAAGCTACAAAGATTCAAAGACATGGCAGATATAAAGAAGATAGAGAAAACCTCAATTGATGATTGAGGGGGAGCTGTTGGTGCAAGTCAACCACCAATTGATGTTTTGCATAAAGACTTGAAGCCAAAGAATGAAGAAAAGTTTGGTTTATGAAGCTTCAAGATAGTATATGATCAAAAGATGAAGACTTGTATACATATGTACATTAGTTTGTAGTTAGCTCACATATACCTTTTGTATGGTCATGAGCTTGTACATATATGCCTATATATACAAGTAAAAAGTCAAGGTAAGTATGAGAGAGCATGTGAAGAGAAGAATTAGAAGCTAGAATAATCATTAGTCACTTTTAGAAGTGAAGAGATCTCTCTCATCATTCAGATGTAAAAAATTTCAGAGATGAAGAAATGTTGCGCCCGATCTTTTGCTGAGTACTCCTGTGTTTAATCTTTTGTGAAATGCTTTTGTACAAGTCTAAGTCTATAGTTGATTGACCTCTGTACAAGTTTTTAGATTCTAATTAAGATTAGGGTGAGAGAATTGAGAGTAGGAACATTTACATGTGTAAATGTCAAGAAGTAATCTTGCAACATGCGCAAAATTTGATGCTAATGTTTTGGTGAGTTCTCCTTCCACAGTGTAAATTTTTGAGCAAGCGAGCACTCATTCTTTAAGTTGGAAGGTAAGCTACTTATGGCTAAAAGCATTTGAATAAATGGGTTATAGTTTGAGAGAATTATGCTTTAGAAGTTACAGGTGTCAAAGTCGACTGTATAAAAGTACAATTTTAGACATAGGTGAATTGTGAGGATGATTTCTCAAGATATAATTAATCTTTTGAGATAATTTAACTTGGAGAAGATGCGAAATCTCAACGGGATACTTTGTGCAAAGCTTTATAAAAAACTTTACACATTTGATCAGTCAATGAGTGAGTTATGTGCAACAGATTTTTTGAGTATTAGATCTCTTCACAGTTTGTTCAAGATTTTGATAATCTAGTATTGATCCTCCAAATTGGTAAATGTTTTACGTTATTCTTGATATAGAGTGCTCTAACATCAAGGATAACTTGTTCTTTTGGAGATTAACACTCTCCATCAATAGGGAGCACAAAGACAGACTTCTTAGGTCTTACAAATGCGGTCAAACTTACAGTCTGTGACTGACTAGGCCACTCTATGTTTTATTAAAGAACATATACAAAGAAGTGTCCAGTGGCCATTTGGCCTTTCACATGGATACTAACGGTAAAAGGAGCTACATAAATAATGACTAGTGAGCACTTCGAGGTGGTTTTCTCCCAATTTGCTAAATCAAACTTCTTCAAATTGTGATAGCTGCGTTAAGTAGACTATGAGCTGGTTTCAAAAAGCTATAGATCATGGAAAATGGAGGGATTACTGAGATATGGTCATCACAAGTACAGTGTTCTGAGTAGAGATAGGAGAGAAGAAGACAGATATGATCAATGATGTAATGTATTATAGAACAATGTTCTACATGATCATTGGCATAAAAAATGATGCCCAATGATATTAAGAAGAGTAGGCTATGGTTTAAGCCACTCAACCTCTACAAATGATCAGCAATAAGCTCAAGAATGGAGACTCTAAGGCCACAAGATTACAATCTCTTTTATAAGTGATTTATCTCTAATGTTTGAATTTGAATTCAAACTTGGATCTACCTAAAAATGTTCCTCCAAATTAGGAGAGATTCCACCAACTAGAATTCGTAACATTTAATTCTCCTAACACCATGAAATTATTGGCTTTACAAGATTCCTCTAAGTCAAATAACTTTTACAATAGCTAATGGTCAGAAATTATAAGCAATGGTTCATGTGATCCTTCAAATGTTTGCACATAGCTTCTTCAATGCCTAGCCAAGTGTGAAGGCTTGGACTTACTCCAACAGATCCCCCTCAAGCCAAACATCTTGGCTTGTTCTTCTTCATCAATCTTCTTGAATGTCTTGCAATCCAATCATAGCTTGAAACCTGCGAAGTTTAGTACCATCAAGTGCTTTTGTAAGAAAATCTGCACATTGCATGTTTGTAGATACATATGCCAAATGAATCTACTTGCTGAGTAGCTTCTCTCTAACATAATGATACTGAACTTCTATATGCTTGGTTCTTGCATGATAGATAGGATTGGCTGCTAGATGTAAAGAACTTGTATTGTCACCAAGGATCATAGGTGAGTGAGTCTGAAGTCCCAAATCTGCATATAGCAATCTAATCCATATGGCTTCTTGTGTAACATTGGATTATCCCCTTTATTCAACCTCTATTGAAGATAAAACAACAGTAGGTTGCTTCTTGGAAGACCATGAAATGGGTTTATCACCTGCAAAAAAAAAAGATAACCAGAAGTACTCCTCTCGTCATCCTTACAACCTGCCCAATCTGCATCTGAGTAAAGCTTGATATTTAAATCTGAAGTGTATGGAAAGTATAAACCTTAATTTTGAGTACCCTTGAGATACTTCAAAATCCTTTTGGCAGCTTCCAAATGAGGTGCTCTAGGTTTATGCATTAATTGGCCTAAAACACTCACTCCATAGGCTATGTCAATCCTTGTCAAGGTTGCATAGTTTAGACTTCCAACTATGCTTTGATATCCTACAATGTATTCAAGCAAATCACCTTCATGAGCACTCAATTTATGCTTTACCTCCATAGGGGTGCTAGCTACCTTTGCATTCTCCAATTGAAATATCTTCAACATGTCCTGCACATACTTCCTTTGAGTAATGTAAATTCCGAAATTTGTGTAGACCAATTCAAGTCCAAGAAAATACTTAAGAAACCCGAGGTTATTGACTTTAAACTCCTGCATCATTTGGTTCTTGATCTGTTTGATGGCATTGACATCACTACCTGTCAAGATGATGTCATCAACATACACACATAAATATATCAATTATGAATTGCTTCTCTTGATAAATAGAGAAGAATCTGCCTTGCTCATGATGAATCCTTGATTTTGAAGATAGGCAGTTAACCTATGATTCCATGCTCTAGGTGCCGACTTCAAACCATAAAGAGCTTTGTTCAATTTGCACACATAATTTACCTTGCTTGGGTCTTCATAACCAGGAGGTTGAGCCATATAAACCTCCTCTGAAATCCAGCCATTGAGAAAAGCATTTTTACATCCAATTGATACATATTCCAATTCCTAGATGCTCCCACACTTACCAATACTCTGATGGTTGGCATTTTAGCCACAGGTGAGAATGTTTCCTCATAACCAACTCCTTGGGTTTGTGCAAAACCCTTATCCACAAGTCTAGCTTTATACTTGTTTATGGATCCATCTAAGTTTCTCTTGATTTTGTAAATCCATCTAGAACCAATTACCTTCATTGATGCCTTCCTTGGTACTAGCTCCCAAGTATCATTCTCTTGGAGTGCTTCTATTTCTTCATTCATAGCTTCCTTCCATTGTGCTTTGGTCTTGGCCTCTTCATATGAACTAGGTTCTTCAAGTGATAAATCCTTAGCAAGATAAATGGAATGCTTAGTAACTAGTGAAGTGTCATACCCATATCTGATTGGCTTCTTGCTCTCCCTTTGTGATCTCCTTAGAGCTTGGTTGGATGACTCAGGTAAGTCTTCCAACCTCTTCATCTTGGCCTTGCCCTTTGATTTCCATGCCTTGAATTCTTCTAGGTTGATGATGTCCTCATCATCTGATTTGATGTCTTCAATGTGGCTTGGCTCCTCCTTGGTGAGGCTTGGAAATTCCTCTTCCAAGTCATATGGCAACTTAACCTTCCTGCATTCACTTTCAAACTAAGAATCATTCTCATCAAATACGTCTCTACTAACCATAAATCCTTTGTTGGATGGATTATAAAACCTGTATCCTTTCTGATTTAAATCATACCCTATAAAGATGCACTTTTCTGCCTTAGGATCTAGCTTACCTCTAATTTGAGATGGAAAATGCACATAAGCAACACATCCAAAGATTCTACAATGATCAAGTGATGGCCTTCTACCATGCCATGCTTCATATCGGGTCATCCCATCAAGTGATTTGGATGGAAACATGTTAATAAGATAGGTGGTAGTAGATACACTCTTTGCCCACAAATAATTAGGTAACCTCTTTTCATTAAGCATTGATCTAGCTGTTTCCACAATCAACCTATTTCTCCTCTCTGCTACCCCATTTTGCTAAGGAGTATACCTTGTAGTAATCTCCCTTTTGATACCTCTATCCTACAAGAATGTAGCAAATTCATTGGAGAAGTACTCACCTCCTCCATCTGACCTTAATCTCTTTAGACTTCTTCCTGTTTGGTTTTCCACAAGTGCAAGATATTTTTGAAACAACTGAACACTTCATCTTTGTGCTTCATGAAATATAAGATAGTCCACCTATTGAAATCATCAATGAAAGACACATAGTACCTTGAGCCAAAAATTGAAGGGTCCTTGCTTGGTCCCCACACATCTGTGTGGACAAGTTCCAAGTAATCCTCATGCATATAGCCTTTCTTTGAGAAGGTAAACATGTGAGATTTACCAAACTAACATGCACCACATTTACAGATCATGTGTTGCTTGGATACATTAGGTATCCCAGGCACACATTGATCTATATATATTTGCTTCAAGGTTCTCTCAGCAATATGCTCTAACCTTTTATGCCAAATCTCAAGCTGTGATAATGTTTGTGTAAGACAATAGTTACACAATATAACACAGGAGCAGTAGCAGAGAAGATAACAGATATAGGATAATCTCAACAATTTTCTACTAATAGAAAGTACAAAGATGATGGTGTTGTCCACCCGTGCGCTCTCAAGGTAGAGCTTAAACGGTGATCTAGACAACTCTAGATAGGGAGATATAAATTAGAGGTATGTTGGCTCAACTCGATGTCTCAGGTAGTGCAGAAGTCATGGATATATAGGATCATGGGTGGCCTTCCGTGGATGGCTATACATGGGCGGTAGAGCGTGGGTGGCCACCACCCGCATAATTGCCATACACGGCTTAGGCGGATTGAACTGACCTAACAAATGTAAATGATTTTTGACTCTGATAGCGAATATTCTATGGAATATTCCCTTTATTGTCGCATCGAGAGTGTTGCCCCCGGATCCCCACTAGGGGGGCTCCCTGGACCCCTGGGACCCCCTAGCCACGGGGCCCGTTGGCCCCCTTACCCCCCAATCAAGGCTGCTCACCACTGCCCCGGACCCCACAATTGGGGACCCTGGTACCTCCCTTTCCTTACAATACCTTACATGGTCCAATATGACCTTCATCCAACATGCAAGTTGGGATTCCCATCAATTGGGTAATGCACGTTTGGCTTCTCCTCATAATGGGGGCCTTACAAAATGTGCATACAATCATGAGGGGTAGACATTGATCATATACTAACACCCCCCGTCAATGTTTATCGATGATAAATCAAGTAGGTCTCGGTCATATGTCCATCTATTGAAGATGCTTGTTGAGTTGCTCTCTTCCAAGTACTTTAGTGAATATGTCTACACAATTTGCCTCTATTGGGCAATATTCTAGCTCCACAATTTCATCTTCAATTAGCTCACGAATGTAATGGTACAGTACTTCTATGTGCTTGGTGCGAGCATGAAATGCTAGGTTCTTTGCAATAGCCATATAACTTTGATTATCACACTTGAGTACAGTCGCCATATTTGATGGAAACCCCAGATATGCAAGAATTCTCCTTAACGAGACTGCCTCACAAGAAGCAAAACAAGCTTCTTTGTACTCTGCTTTAGTGGAGGAGAGTGCGAGAGTTGGTTGCTTCCTACTTACCCAAGAAAATATTCATGAACCAAGTGAGAAACAATATCTAGAAACTGATTTTCTAGAATCACAATCTCCAGCCCAATCTGAATCACAATATCCTTGAAGTGTATCACATGTGGTATAAAAAATACCAAAATCCAAGGTTCTTGCAATGTACCTTAGAATTCACATTCCAACATTCCAGTGACTCTTCTTAGGTTTGTTGGAAAACCTACTTAACACTCCAACTCCATAGCAAATGTCTGGTCTAGTGTTGCATAGAAAAATAAGACTTCCAATGAGCTTCGTATACTTCTTACCATCTACATCAGGCATGCTATCATCCATAGATAGCTTATGATTTACCTCTTTGGCATATTTTTGTTGTGAGATGAAAATGCCATCCTTCCTTTGCCATACTTCAATTCCCATACGAAAATGGAGTAGACCTAAGTCTGTCATTTCAAACTCAGTTCCCAAGCTAAGTTAGCATCAGAACTACTTCTTTCAAAACCCATACTTTTGAAAAAATTATCTATCCGTTGGTACCAAGCCCAAGGAGCTTGCTTAAGTCCATACAAAGCTTTCTTCAACCTGCAAACTTTATTTTCTGAATTGGGCACCTCAAAACCTGGTGGTTGGGATACATATACCTCCTCCTTGAGGTGACCACTCAAAAATGTAGATTTGACATCCATCTGGAAAATAGGCCAAGCCTTTTGTGAAGCTATTACAAGTATCATCCGAATAGTTGTCATGCGTGTTGTTGGTGAAAAATTTTCTTGAACATCAAATCCTTTGATCTATGAAAAACCCTCTGCAACTAATCTTGCCTTATACTTTTCTAATGTTCCATCTACTTTATACTTAGCTTTCCAAATCCATTTAGTAACTATTACCTTCTTCTTTGGCGGCAATTCCACTAGATCCCATGTATCATTTTTTAGTATACTATCATACTCAGACTGCATTGCCGCTCTCCAACCCGGATCATCAAGGGCTTCTTCAATGGTTGTAGATTCTTTTATTGAGCCCATGATATCTACCATTAGAGCCATGTTAACAATGTGTTATGAGGCTCTTCTTTGCTCCTCTATTCTCTTTGATCTTCGTAATCCATCCGAGGATTATTCAGGTACATCTACATGTGGATTGTGATCATCAAAGAGTTGTTGTGCCCACTTTGGTAGTGGCTTACATTGTGCAGCTACAATTGGTTGGCTTTTTATTGAGGAAATTTCTCCATCCGATGTTTCCTCCTCCTCAAATTTAACCTGTCTTTTGATAGGCACAAGGTGAGATATTTCTCCATTTGATGAGATAGTAGATTTACCTTTATCTTCTACTAAGTGTGGTCGTTCATCAAACACCACATCTCGACTGACAAAAATCTTCTTTGCCTCAGGATCTTACAACCTCTTTGCTTTAGACTCTTCACTATATCCTAGGAAGACACACTTTTTGCTTTTTGAATCCAACTTTGATCTTGTTGAATCAGGAATATGTGCATAACAAAAACAACCAAAAACTCTGAAATGCAAAACTGAAGGATTTTTACTAGAATATGCTTCTTGAGGAGTCATCCCCTTCAGTGCTTTTGTGTAGCTTTGATTGAGGATGTAGACTGCTGTATTGACTGCTTCTGCCCATAATGAATCAAGCATGTCTTGAGCCTTTAACATACACTGAGCCATTTCAACCACTATCCTGTTTCTATGCTCAACAATGCCATTTTGTTGAGGTGTATGAGCTGTGCTAAGTTTCCTTTTCACACCATGCTCCTTATAGTAATTATTGAATTCTATTGACAAGAATTCACCTCCTCTATCTATTCCGAGTTTCTTCAATTTCTTTCCTCATTCATTTTCCACATACTTATGCTACGTTTTAAAATTTTCAAAAGCATCAGCCTTCTCTCGAATCAAATAAACCCACATCTTTCTACTATAGTTGTCGACTAACAACAAAAAGTAGAAAGATCCTCCTAAAGCAGGTGTAGACATTTCACTGCAGAGATCAGCATGTACCAACTCTGGAGGAGCTTGAGATCCATTGCTGGTCTCTCTTGGAAATGCCTTTTTTTGTTGCTTGCCCATCATACAAGCTTCACAAGGTTCTTGGAACTCTGAAAATGCACGCAAATGAGCAACCATCCCTATTCTTTGCATCCCCTTCAAAACTACAAATCCGAGATGCCCAAATCATTGGTGCCATAACCTGCTTACATCTTTATCTTCTATAACAGTTAAGGCACTTAACTCATACAAGTTATCACATCTTATACCTTTACCTACAACATTACCTTATGAATCCATGATTTCTGCACAACTCTTATTGAAGTGAACTTCGAGTCCATGATCTCTTATTGCAAAAGTTGACAAAAAGTTTCTTTTTAAGTCTAGGTACATAGAGAACATCGGATAACTTTTTCTCAACACCTAGAGAAGTGATAAAAGAGATGGTTCCAGTTCCTTCCGCTCGACACTTGGAGTCATTTCTCACCACTACATTGATGGCTTCCCACAGAGGCACTAGGGAACTTTACCAATCCTTTTTACTGGTCATATGGCGAGAAACTCTACTATCTAAAATCCATGGTTCATCAACACGAGCTTGAGTAGATGAGCATACCTCTTAAATAGCTACCCATAGTTCCAACTCTGTGTTGTTTGTAGACTCTTTGTTCTTCCATGATGATTTTACAATCCCATTTTGTTCATCAGCTTGCTTCTTTCTGCAATCCTTGATGGCATGAACTTTCTTTTCACAATAGAAGCAACTTCCTGTGAACTTTTTCTTCTTTGGCTTCTTCTTTGATCCATCAGAAGAGCCTTTACCTTTTGCATTTGCAGAGAATGCAACATCACTTGTACTTTGCGGATTCTTCAACGGCATCTCCTCTTCTAAAAGCATAGCACAAAAATCTTCAAATGTAAGGGGACTTGGTCTTACCTGAGTGTTAAGGGCTATTACTAATCCATCATACTTTGCTGGAAGAACACGTACACATCTTCGAGCCAACTCTTCTGGTGTTATAACAACACCAACTGTAACCAATTGATCTTGAAGATGTTTTATCCGTTTGATAAAATCTTCAGCCTTTTCAAAATCAGAATGCTTTTCATTTGCCAACTAATTTTCTAAATTCTGTATCCTAGTGTGGTTCTTGGTCTCATATTGACGAGCCAATATGCCCCAAGCCTCATGTGCTTTAGTAGTATGTTGAACTAAAGTAAGCACATAATCACTTACACTAGTGACAATTGCACATAATGCATCAGCATTCTGCCTCTTCCAAGCTCGTAGAAGATTTGGATCTGGCTGAGTCATCAATCTTGAATTTGCTGGACCTTCAATTGTTATAGGCTCTAGATCTAATACCATCAATCCCATCATAGTGTCAAGTAATTCAAATGAGTCCAAAATTGCAGAAATTTTGAACTTCCAAAGTGTATAGTTGGTTCCATCTAGCTTCCCTTCAGTGAATGCACATGGGCAAATTCGAATAAGTGCAGCATTAACATTAGCTGAAGCACCAAGACCAGTGTCTGATGATGAAGCCATCATGTAATCACTTGAATAATTTACTGATATTCTAGTCTTCTAGTAGGCTAAAATAGTGATACTTCTTAAGCTATTTGAACCTCACGGCTTTGATACCATGTAAGACAATAGTTACACAATATAACACAGGAGCAGTTGCAGAGAAGATAACAGATATAGGAGAATCTCACAATTTTCTACTAACAACAAGTATAAAGATGATGGCATTGTCCACCCGTGTGCTCTCAAGGTAGAGCTTAAATGGTGATCTAGACAACTCTAGATAGGGAGATACAAGGTAGAGATATGGTGGCTCAATTCGATGTCTCAGGTAGTGCAAAAGTCATGTATATATAGGATCATGGGTGGCCTTTCGTGGATGGCTATACATGGGTGGTAGAGCATGGGCGGCCACCACCCGCGTAATTGCCATACACGGCTTAGACCAGTTGAACCGACCTAACAAATATAAATGATTTCTGAATCCGACAAGGAATATTCTATGGAATATTCCCTTTACCATCATGCGGGGGACGCTACCCCCAAACCTCCACTAAGGGCCCGTTGGCCTCCTGGGACCCCCCTCTAGGGGCCCGATGGCCCCCTTGGAACCCCCAGTTGGGGCTGCTCACCGTTGCCTTGGACCCCACAATTGGGGACCTTGGTACCTCCCTTTCCTTACAATACCTTACATGGTCCAATGTGACCTTCATCCAACATGCAAGTTGGGATTCCCATCAATTGGGTAATGCACGCTTGGCTTCTCCTCATAATGGGGGCCTTACAAAATGTGCATACAATCATGAGGGGTAGACATTGATCATATACTAATAGTTTGATCTTTGTAATTATAAAGCGCAATGTTTCTAGTGTCCTCAAGTTCAAATGTAAATAGTCTACTTGTTTTTTCTCCCTTGGCAATTCTCTTGAATCCATGTTGGGGGTCCTCCACAAAAGCTCCATATTAGTTGAACCTAACCTACAAACCTTTTTCCACTATCTGTCCAACACTCATCTTGTTGTAGTTGTTCTTGTAGCCATGATTGTAGCCTTGATTATCGTTGAATCTTCCTCTTGATTGTCTGTAGCCACCTCTTTGATATCCTCTTCCTCTCTGATTCTTGAAGTTCCTATAGCACTCATCTGTAGTATGATTAGAAGGTCCACATCTACTACATGGGGAAGAGTTGAAAGGTCTCCTTCTTCCTTGCTTACCTCTTCTATCCCTACCTCTTGAGTTCCTACCTCCCCCTGCATAGTCAGCTTGAGAAGTAGTACCTTCATCCTCTACTTTCTTATTCTTCCCTTTATCTTTAGACTTTCCTTTATCTGTGTATAGGGCAGAAGAGTTGTTACCTCTTGATGATTCTCCATTTTTGTTGAGCTTGGCCTCATGGGTAAGAGTTGTCCCATGAGTGTGGTAAGGTCTGGAATCTGCATATCCATGTAAAGGTCCATATCAGTTGTGAAAGCTTCCCACTTATCATCTGCCTTGATGCCATTGATTACTTGTCTCACTATTTGCTCCTCTTCAATGTGCTCTCCTATGCTTGCCAATTGGTCAGCCACATCTTTGACTTTGGTCACATACTTTGAAACACTTTGCTTGGGTTGCTTCCTTTGAGTGGTAAACTCAATCCATAGCCGATTTTTTCTAGCTCTTGTGTTGGAAGAAAAATATGAAGACAATGTCTCCCAAGTCTCTTGGGAATTTTTACAATTCCTAATGTGAGGAGGAATGAAGTCAGAGATAGAGTTAAGTAAATATGGCCTTGTTAAAGCATCTTTGGCACACCATGAGTTGAGTCTTTCAAGCTCCTCTCTTGTAGGTTGTCCTTTGCTTCTGAATATGGGCATCTTCTCATCTCTTGATATGTATCCATAGAGACTCGTTCCCTGTAGATATGTCTTCATCCTCAACAACCATGCTTGATAATTGTTCTTGTATAATTTATCAATAAAATAAGGGAAACCATCTCCCATTTTACCTCAACTTGCTCTGATACCACTATTGGGAGAGATGGATGGATACCTCTAGGAAGTGAG
>CM035440.1:132427534-132610034 GCA_020310875.1 Ceratopteris richardii | reverse complement strand
CGAATTGTGGTCATGACTCACAAGATGCTTTGCGATGTTCAGTGGAGGCAGAGAAAGAAGCTCTATTGGAGGCTGTGGAAACTTGAGAAGGAAAGTGACCAAAGCAAACTACCAATACCAGATCGGACTACGGAAAATCAGAGGCATGCTAAGATACAAGGAAGAAATTCAAAGGAAAAACCTTCAAATATACTTTAAAGATTGGTGGGCGGGTAAGGTCAACAAACCAACTAAAGAGATGTGTGGCATCCTCAAGAGGAAGCAAACAAGGGACTCTATTCCCTTCTTGATTGGTAGTAATGGGGTTGAATGCAAAACGGAAGAAGAAAACAATGCTATTATTGTTAACCACTTTACCCAACTCTCAGGGATTTCATCGGCCCTTTCCCCCATAGGCAGGATTGCATGGCAACCATCTCGAGAGCCTCTCACTCAAGAATACCACATAATATGAAGTCTCTTGTTGACATGCCCATTTCAAATTAATGAGATTCTTGAGGTTATCAATATGCTCCCCGATGCGAAAAGCCTAGGTCATGAGGGCCTCACAAATGAATTTTTCAAATCCTTCAGACAAGTGGTGGCCACCCCACTATGCTTGGTTTGGCAAGAGGCATTGGATTTCTGTGCACTTTCCAAATGCCTAAACAAAGGTGTCATCAAGCTTATCCATAAAAAAGGTAACAAGAATAGGATTGAAAATGGCGCCTGATCATGATGCTTCAAACAAGGTACAAGATTCTTGCGAAAGTAATTGGCAATAGAATTTCTTACCACTTGAAGAGGTGCCTTAGTGAAGACCAAAAAGGATTCAGCAAGGGTAGATCAATACTGGAAGCTATCATTGATATTTGGGAAGGTCTCGATTTTTTTGAAGAGTCCAAACAGGATGTGGTATTTATTAAAATCGACTTTGACAAAGCCTATGATAGGCTGGAATGGGGCTTTGTTCTCCAATCTCTTAAAGACCTCGGCTGTAGTAAAAAATTCACTAAGATGATGCTACACTACTAGGGAACACATCAACACAGATAAATATCAATGGTTAGTTATCTAAGGCTATCAGATCAAAATGCTCTATCAGGCAAGGGTGCTTGTTGGCCCCTCTGCTCTTTGCTATTTCCAATATGGAGGGGTCAATCGTCTTGTGCAACATCACATGGAAATGGGACATATTAAAGGTCTCTCTCTACCTCTCAACCATGGCGAGATGATCATGATGCTTTTTGTAAATGACATGAATGCATTTGTGCATAATGATTGGAATAGCATTGAAACATTTCGGGGGTGCCTTGACACATTCTGTGAGGCATCTGGTTCCAAAATAAACCACTCGAAAGTTGCTTTTAGAGCCATCATTGGACCGCCACCCCAACTGCAGATTGACCATGGTTGCCAAATTATCCCCAGGGGTCAAGACTTCTGCCTACTTGGTATCCTGATGGGCTTTGGGGTCTCAATGGAGGAGAGATAGAATTGGGTCCTTTCCAAACTAGACAACAAGTTACCATATTTGAAGGGCATGCAAATCAACCTCACGGGGCATGCCATGGTAATTAATACATTTCTCATCTCCTCAACCATTTAACTTCTCTCTTGCTAGAGACCAAAGGATCAAGAGCTTAGCGAATTGGAAAGAATCTGGAAAAACGTTCTTTGGATGGGGGACCATAACAGAAGGGGGGTTCCCAAAATTAAATGGTCCATCTGTATCAGCCAAAAGGATTGTGGGGGTCTCAACATTATGGATATTGAAGGCATGGATATTATGGATAACCAAGGCCTGTTGCAACTATGAGACCTATTGGGCCAAGCTCATTTTCAGAAACAAGAACATGATTATGTTGATGGGCCTCTCTTGTTGGAAGGACCTAGGCCTCCTTACCCTTTTCTTCTCCCCGATTCTGGTTTCCCCTAAAGGCTCGAATCTTGTGCACTCCTTGTGGAAGAGATGGAACAAGTTCAAATAATATATCAAAATAAGAGAAGATTGGAAATGGGAAGTCGATATCAGACAAAATGAGTCAATCTAGTTTTTTATCATGGGCATCAAGGATGTGGCTTCTTGGAACCTCCAAAATGCTAAGAGACTTTGGAACAAGGGTTTTAGACATTGGAAACACCTTTGGGACCAAGAAACTGACTAGTTGATCAGCTTTGAGGACATAGACCTTGAAATTGGCCAGTGGATCAGCTTTGAGGACATTGGCCAGTGACCTACGAAGAATGGACTCTCCTTTAGAGCAGATGCATCGCCTGGGATCAATCAAAAGCCCGACTCCTCACTAGGCAAGATCCACCATGCCATGAGGGTCTTATTTGGCACACCGATGATTTCTTATCCAAAATTCCTAGAATCAAGGTGAACATGGACTATCATATCACACTTAACAAGAAGTGGTGCCTGACTTGGACAAGGTTGTGTTGGGATTTGAACTTGATGTCTATATGGCATCCCGTCATCAAGATCAAAAAGTCATTTCTCATGTGGCGAAATTATCTACCGTGGTATTTTGACCAATCTAAAGGCTAACACAATTTGTGGGGCTCCATCATTGTGCAAGCGATGCCATCACAACATTGAGGATTTGGGTCACATCTTCTTCACATGCCCCAAGTCTCTTCGGCTCTCTCAGACCCTTGGGAATATGTTGAGACTGCACGAAGAAATCACCTGGAAGCAAGCACTCCTAGGTGAAGCAATTTTCTCCTCAGTAGCATTGCAGAATGCCATTAGACGAGAAACCTTCCAGAAAATTTGGAGGGAGCAGTCCCCACCTTTTAGACACCATAAGCTGTTTGTGTTCGAGAACAACAAGCTTAAACCCAAGTGGGCCCTGCATGAAGAGGACACGAGGGTTATTAACCTCCTTTGTAATATTCTCTAGATCCACAAGTTCTGCTCCCACTTTGTGGAATTCGAGGGGTCCCAAGGTCACTAGTCCCATTCACTTGTATCATTTTCTTTTTTAATTAAAGTCTAGGAGAGTAGGCCAAGGTTGAACTTCCTTTTTATTAAAAAAAACTCGTAAAATGGTCCTCATCTAACTATTGTAACATTTCTAGTCGAGAAAATAAGGAGTCTCCATGCAACAATTGTGCTCAATGGCCACTCTTATACTAGGAAAAACCAAATACATGGATGTTATTTTCTTAATTCCATAGGCCAATTTAAAGGGGATAAATCGTGTACAACTTTATATATAGTGCGATATGCCCAAAGAACACATGGAAGCAATTCATCCCAACATTCTAGATATTCAAAAATGTGTTTATGTAGGATGGTTAACAATACTTTATTTGCACTTTCAACTAATCCATTCTCCTGATGATAATAATAAGGAGCACTAAACTTGTGGAAGATAGCATACTAGTTCGAAAATTCCATAATCAACCAGATACCGAAGTGAGTACCCCAATCTAAAATGATTTCTAAGGAATACAAAATCCAAAGAATAATTATTGAGAAAATACTTTTGCAACAACGAAAAAATGGCTAACTTAATAAACTAGGCTTGGGTCTACGTAATGGCATAATCTATACATGATAAAATATAATAGTGATTAGTGGAGATGGCCGAGAGAAAAATTTGATGTATAAAATCCAATGCGCACTTTTGAAAGGGATCCAAGGGCATGAAATGTAGTCGAAAATGATTCACATCAATAGGTTGGCTTGTATGCTAGCATGGATCATAGGTTTGAACATAGTGTTGACAATCTTTGTGTAGAGTGGGCCACCATAGTCCAAATTGTTATACTTTACACATGATTGAGATCTCCACATAAAATTCCACCTATTGGATGGCCATAGGCCATATGTAGCAAAGAGGGAATCTCATGTGATGGCACACACTAGAGCCAAGCACTAGAAAAGTCTTGATACTAGAGTTCTCCCACAATAATTGTAAGCCTTCAACTATATTGAGCAAGTTGCTTGCAAGCTTCCATAGATAGAGATTCAAGAGGGATGCCCATAGTAAGGTAAGCGATCAAGGTTTCATAGTATGAGTGTTCAAGATCTCCATGAGTGTATGCTCCTCGATGGTATTCATAAAGAGGTAATGTCAAGAAAACACTCATTAACAAGAGTAACATCTTCACTAGAATCCAATCGGGATAAAACATTTGCAATAACATGAGACAATTTAGGTCTATGGATGAAATCATGGCCAAATTCCTACAATATATTTTCCAAACTCACAAATGGCAAAGGTATGTTTGAACTCAACACCAAAAGTCATGAGTGTGATCCCTTCTAGCAATCCTAATGGACTCTCTATATGACCATCAACCATTTGGAACTTCATTCTTGTGGTTCTAAAGGTCAGTTTGTCCCACCTTATCCATAAGGATGTGGTAGAGATGACAAAATTTTCACTTGAATCTATGATTGTCTTGGTGGTCTAACCCTTCTAGGTTATGGGAAGATAGGTACTGCCTTCTTCACCTTCACTCATTTCTAGTATCTTTTCCAAAAGGATCTCAAACACCTTTCATTTGGATCATGTCATGGGGTGTGTAGATCCAAGTTTTAGAGCTTGATCCACTTCATGCTTCCATAATTCCAAATTTATCTTCAATATTTCCTCCAGCAAGAGATGACACTCTATCTTAGTGTTTCTCAAACCATCCATGTTTCTAGGTTCAAATATCTTGATTTCTAGCCAAAGATATGTGTGACCTCATATGGATTTACTTAGATTCCTATGGTCTAGTGAAATGGGGAAACTTGTGTAATGAATTAGACTCAAAGTATAATCCCTCTTCTTATCAAAGTATAGAGATGGGATGCCTTGGGGAAATCGGGCTTGTACTTCTGCTATCTCCTAAATGGGTGGGAGTTCCCTTGTCTTTGGCCAACTTTTCTTCCTAGAGTTTCCACCAGAACACCTACTTGTAGTTGGTGATGGACTGAGGTATTCCAAATGCAATGGATTTAAAAACATAAGGTTCTCCTCCTTTGAAAGTGCCTTATTTTCTATGGATAGAAGGAGCCTCGTGGGATGCTAAGGCTTCTTGTGTAGCTACTAAAAACTCTAATCTTTCTAATATACCCGGGGAGTGTAGCTTTGGTTTGATGGAGTTGGAGAAACTGAAAGCTTGCTAGCCTCAAACATAGCCTGAGCTAGTTCCACCATATTTATACTTAGTTTGTTTTTTTCAATCTCTAAATCTGCTTATGGGTAGCTCTATTCTAGATTTGGTGTGGTTTTCCCTAATTGAAAACATGGCTAATAATCCTTGAACATCATGTCCAAGTCTTAGAGGGTACGATCTACAAGTATTGATCGTGCTTTGTGGAAGAAAGGGAAGCTCCAACCTTCTAAGTCAAGTAGCTGCTTAGTCCACTTTCTTTGGCTCTATCCCTAGATTCCTTGAAGATCTAGCTTTATTCTTACCAGATTCATCTAATTTGTTAGAGTGTGCTTCTCTATGTGCTCAGGTGAAAACTTGAATTGGGATGATCTCTGCTAAGCCTCAATTGGATATGTGTACTATTCCTACAACATTCACATGTGTAAGCTTTAAATTTTAGTAGGGTATTTAGGAAAATCTTGAATGAGATGTTCCTTACCATAGCCTCGAAAATATCCCAAAATCATGATGGACTCTTGTTGGATCGAATGTGAAGGGTGAGGAAAATCATGGATAAAATGATCTACATGGCATTGATAATAAGGGTCTTGCAAAGCATGAGGCCTTACTAGTCTCATCAGTGGTCTAGGGTTTAGATTGGTGTAGATCACATTGATGTAGTCTGGCTACTTCAATATATGAAAGATTATATATTGTGATTCTCTATCAAAATACCACCATATGATGCAAAATGCATTCCTTCTGACCTTCTGAACTAGATTCACAAAGGTGAGGAGGCATTTGCAAAACATTGAAAGTGGTTCCAACCAATTATAGAGGCAATAGGGCACCTCCTTGATGAGACCATGCCACTTAAAGAAATTAAATAGAAAACGCAAGATGGGTGCAAAATACCTATCTTTCATTGTTGCCACAATCTTCATTGTGAATGAAGAACCATAGCTAGTTCCTCATGACATCCCTCATCTTCTTATGGGTGGTTTTATTGATCATAAAAAGGAACCACCCCAAGAACCCTTGAATCTCCTATTAGAGAGAGAAGCAATCTGAAAAACGTATCCTCATGGTGTGGATGATAAGTTGGAACAAGTACCTGCACCATCCACCTCTTTGGATCTAGAAGGGACTATGTCAAAGGTGGAGATCAAAGCTTTTTCAATGATTCTTATCGAGGGGCAAGAATATTTGTTCTTGCATGATGTCGAAAAGGCATTCAAGTTATGAATTGATGAATGCCTAAGTTTATTTTGTACCATGTCAAAGTGCCCTTTGGATAGAAGCTCTGAATCATTGAAGAAGAAGTGTTTGCCATTAGGTGAGTTAGTGGCAGACATAATAAAGTTGGTTTGTGATGAAATACTTACAAGTGAACATCAACAAATAACAGAAGATGATTCAATCATTTGCAAGCAAGGATATTGAAACCAAAGGTTCCAATCTCACTAGTCATCGAGTGGGGTGGGATGTCTGACTCTAGCATTAATTTACATCTTCCAGAGAGAGGAGAAGAAGAAGATAGAGTTCAAGTTGTAAGTATTTTCAATTGATGTCATTCATTCTTACAACCACATGCACATACTTATCACAAAACTTTGTATAGGAGGCAATCAAAGTCAACAAGTTTGCAGTTAGGAACGAAGGGGATGGAGTGTCTTGTGGAGGTGGGTCGTCCCTTGGAAACTACATTGGGAGACTTCCCAAAGAACATTTTGTAATTATCCATAAATACCATAGCATTAGGATGAAAAACATCTGAAAGGGGGTTGTTTGCTAATGATGGATTAAGAAAATCAACAGATAGAGTCTTTCCACGTGTACAAAATAATCCTACAAAAAATTGATTATTTTTAGAAAATATGCTAAAAGTGTTGCTAAAGCGATGGGATTTCTTGTATTCACACCATACAATGATAATTTTTAATTTTCTAAGAGATAAATGATTTTTTAAGATACAAAATATTTTTGGGTTCACAAAATTCTAGGATATTTCGGTCATAGTTGACACATCAAATAAAAAGTTTGTGACTCTCTTCCACGTGTACAAATTTATTTTTCTATAAATACTCATAAATTTTGTGAATCTTGGTTTCTCACTGAGAATTCTCTACTATCTCTCTGAGTGTTCGAATGGCTTCTACTTTTGTCATCCTTCCAATCCTATAACCTCATGTGAGGTCTACAACAAAAGAGAGGATTCCATATGGAAACCTCTTTCTATGCAGCTAAATATTGGGTAACTATGCTTCCTAGTTGTAGAGGTGCCCATAGAGTGAGACAACACAAACAACCATTGGAAAGGTCATATTATCAATTTCAAATTAAAGAGATATGGCTGGTTTGCAAGAGCTCAACATGTGTACACTGCTAAGGATCTATTGCTAAACAATCATATGCGATTCCCATCATATTTTAAGTGAAGTTTAACAATGTTTTCTTTTATCATTTTCAATTATTTTTGTATTAAAAGATATATGATTTTTTTATTGTAGATGTTTTTCCTTCCGGTGTCAAGAGTGGCAAACTGTTGAATGTTTAATACGAACATTCAAAGTTCTTCATAAGGATTATGCAGAACTTATGTATATAAACAAATCTGTTCCATTTTTCAATAGCATACAATTATTTTTCTATTTTGCAAATTATGAGGTACCATCAGGGAGTAGTGCTTATGGAAATCTTGTACATTTGCATGCTCCTTGCATCTATTCATTAGATTGGGAGTCTCCTCATCAATCAAAAGTTTCAAGTTTTATGTGCAAATTTTTGTAGAATGTTTTTAAAAACATGTTATTATAAAAAGCAAAAACAATGTGGTTAAATAGGAGGGTTTCAATTTCAAAGATTGATGATGTTTTAGGTAGGTAATGGGATAGCAAAGAAGTTCAAAAGCTAGGAGACATCATTTTATATAAAGTTACTCCAAATTCTCTTTCAATTTCATATCAAATATCTCCATAATCTCTTGTTTTAGGATATGACTGTAGAAGGTGGTAAAAAAAAATATTGAACTCTAGATACCCTTGGATTCAGAGGAGAACTATCCAAAATTTGAGTTAGAATTACTGATGCATCTAGATTTTCAACCTAGGAAAATAATTATCACTGCAAATTAGAAACTCAAAAATGTTAGAGAGCTTATAGAGTACTGTTGGAAATCAATGTACATATGGTCCATTTCCAGCAAATCCAAGAACCAATTGAAGAAGAGGTAACCACTTCTACATCCAGAGTCATAGGTAGATCCTTACCCAGAGTTCCTCCTACTGAAGAACAAACAAGATGGGATGCTAGAGATGATTTAACACTTTCATTCATAGCAATGAGTGTCAAAAAGCATATTCTACCACAAATCAGATCTTGCAAAAGTTCTAGACAATCTTGGTTAAAGCTTGAGAATCTTTTTCAGAGCAGAAATCCTGTTAGGAAAGCTCAATTGAGGAGACAACTAGCAAATACAAGGATGAAGGCTGGTGAGTCAATTCAAACCCACATTACAAAGCTCGTTGACTTGAGAGATCAACTTCTAAATGTAGGAGTTGAGATATCGGATGAAGAAATGATAAATACGCTCATTAATTCACTTCCTATCTCATATCAGTCTTTTATAACATTCTTACCCTTACAACAAGAGATTGAGAGGTTACATTTGAAGAGTTAGAGTTCTTGTTACTTCAAGATGAAGATCAATTGAAAGGAATGGAAGAGAATGAAGAAGCACTTTTATCTTCATCAAAGGGTAAAAAGAAGAAGAAGGATAAGAAGGAAAAGCAATCCAAGAAGGAAAGTACGTCCCTTTCACGTTCTACTTCAGATTCTGTTTCTACTACATATAAAGAGAAGTCTTCTAAGAAGAAGGAAGCATTATGTCACTATTGCAAGAAACGTGGACATTTCATAGTAGTTTGTCAGAAAAGGATTGCAGTAGAAAAGAAAAAGGCATCAGGTAATGTTGTAAAAGCTGATAAAAAGGGGAAATCTCAAGGTGATTCTTATGCCTATATCATCATTGAGGAAGTAGCTTTTGATCAGGCAGATTTACAAGTTCTTTCAGCAGATCCTTGGATATTTGATTCAGGTGCTACAAAGCATATGACAAGATGCAGCAAAGTATTTTCTTCTCTTTTCTATTCTTCAGGTAGAAGAGTTACTATTGCATATGACAATGATTTGGATGTTGTAGGAATAGGTACAGTAACCCTAAATTCAAGAGAAGGTGGTAATTTTTAGATTTCACATGTTTTATATGTACCTGACATGAAGAAGAATCTACTATCTATATGTGCATTTTTTAGGTGATTTTGACAATGTTGTATTTGAGAGAGGTCTTTGTAAGATCTTGTCACACAAAGAAGAGAAGTGTATTTTGCAAGGTGAGCACAAAGGAAGGATTTTTATTTTGTCAAAAATCAGTCAGGCATATGCTGTCAAATCTTTGTCACCGGTGGAAGATATGAAGTTATGGCATGAAAGATTTGGACCTATTATTTTTGGAGCTCTCAAAAGTATCAAAGACAGAGGCATGGTTGAGAGTTTACCCTCATTTGAGCTACCAGATGATTCAGATATATGTGAAGGATGTCTGGAAGGTAAAATGCATAAACTACCTTTCAAAGAAGCATGGACGTATTACAACTACTAGGAAATTGCAGGTAATACATTCAAATGTGAATGGACCTATGAGAGCAGACTCTATTCAAGGTTTTAGGTATTTTTTTATTATGTTGATTATTTTACAAGATATTCATGGATCTATAGTCTTAAGTTGAAGTCAAAAGTCTTTCCAACGTTCAAGGAATTTGTAGCTATGGTTGAAAATGAAAGTCAGAGAACTATCTAGATTCTCAGAAGTGATAGAGGTGGACAATACTTATCAAATGAGTTTTAGACATTTCTTGAAGAAAAAGATATTAATCGACATCTTACTATTGCTTACACTCCTCAGCAAAATGGTGTTGCAGAAAGAAGGAACATAGTACTTGTCGAGATGATGCGGAACATGTTGGCATCGAAGAAGCTTTCACAAAATTCTAGTTTGATGTAGTACATACAACAAATCACATTTTGAACAGGTCTTCAACAAAAGCTTTAAAGGTAATTACACCTTATGAAGCATATTATGGAAGAAAACCTAATGTGAGTTATTTCATAGTATTTGGATCATTATCTTATGTTCATGTTGAGAAAAAGGATTGTGGCAAACTAGATGTAAAAGCAAGGAAATTTGTTTTTATTGGATATCTTTTTGAAAGTAAAGGATACAGGTTTTATGTTCCAGAGATAGGTCAAGTTATCCTTTCACGCAATGCTTATATTGTTGAAAATAAGATATATGATAGAGAAGCAGAGATTCCATAGTTCATTAGTGAAAATGACTATGGATTTTTTTAGAAGGAATTAGGATGTACATGTTCAGCCATATCACGAGGGAGTTAAAATTCCTAGGATTGAATAAAGAGTTGAAGAAAGAGGAATTTCACAACCTTCTACAGAATCAATTCGACATGAGACTTTAGTTCTAGAATGGAAGAAAGTACTAGAGTTCCAAAAAGTCCTAGTACCTCAAAGGGACATGTTCCAGAACTAGTGGAAGCTGAAGAGTCAGAAAGAGTATCACCACTATTTAAGGATACACCTACTTGGTTATATCAGACATGGAAAGATAGTGGTATAAAGACTTTTACAGGAAGAACAAGGAGTCAGACTAGACAACAACAACAAAAAGATCATGTAAGTTTTGCTGAAGACTTTGAGATTCATGATATTTCAGCACTCATGACAGTTGAAGATGAACCTGCATGTGTTAAAGATGCACTTAACATTCCTATTTGGAGAAAAGCTATGCAAGAAGAGATTGATTCTATTTGTAAGAATCAAACTTGGCAGCTACGTGAGTTACTAGAGGGAAAGAAAGCTATATGTGGAAAATGGATCTTCAAAATCAAATGAAAAGCGGATGGTACTATTGATAGGAATAAAGCCAGATTAGTTGTCAAAGGATATGCACAACAAAAAGTTATTGATTATGATGAAACATTCGCTCCTACGTCTAGGATGATAGTTATTAGGTCAATACTTGCTTTAGCAGCACATTTTTGTTGGAATATATATCAACTTGACATAAAAACTGCTTTTCTAAAGAACACTTAGTGTGTAAAGAAATAGGTAAAGAACACTTAGTGTGTAAGCTTATAAAAGCTTTGTATGGATTAAAACAGGCACCTAGAGCATGGTATGTAAAGATACACACATATCTTTTATCCATTGGTTTCCATAACTCAGATGAAGCTCCAACTCTTTATGTCAAAGCTGAAACAGGTATGATGATTATAGCAATCATTTATGGGATGATATTATAGTCACAGGTCCCAGAGATGAAGATTTGCAGATTGTTCAAAGAACAATTAAAGCAAACATTTGATGTAAATGATTTAGGAATCTTGCATTATTATCTTGGGGTTCAGTTTCTGTTTAAGGATGAGTGTATCTATATGACACATCAGAAGTACATTGAGAAACTATTAAAAAGGTTTCAGATGACTGATTCTAAACCTATGCAAACACTTATGGATCAGAATGCGTCTTTACAAATACTAGCAGATGAAGAGTCATTTGATGCTACTTTATATTGTCAAGAAGTTGGGTGCTTGATATATCTTTGTAATACACGTCCAAATATACAGTTTGCAATTTCTCAAGTATCAAGGTTCATGCAGAATCCGACAACGTTACATTGGAAATCAATAAAGCGGATCTTCAGATATTTGAAGGGAACTTCAAATTATGCTATGGTATTTTTGAAATCTACACATTTATTACTAAAAAAATTTTCAGATTCTGATTGGGCAGGTGATAGAGACACAAGAAGAAGTATAAGTGGTTTTTGTTTTTATCTTGGAGATTGTCTTATCTCATGGCCTTTGAAGAGACAACCCACTATTGCAACTTCATCATGTGAAGCTAAATATCATGTAGCATTTACAGCTACTTTGGAGTCAGTATGGTTGCAAAAGATTTTCAGTTATCTAGATGTAAGAGTACATGAACTCATTCACATATTTTTCAGATAGCCAGAGTGCAATAGCTATAGCAAAGAATCCAGTGCATCATGCAAGGACGAAACATATAGAGGTACACTACCACTATATTCGAGAACAGATAACAAAGAAGCACATTGAGCTGGTTTATGTTCCTTCTAGTGAGAATGTTGCAGATATATTTACCAAAGCATTGACTAGAGATAGTCATGAGAAGATGTGCAGGTTACTGAAGCTTGTAGCAATATGACATTGAAGGAGGGATTGTTGGAAATCAATGTACATATGGTCCATTTCCAACAAATCCAACTTAGGACTTAGCCATTTTTTTGTACATTTTAGGTAAAACTTTTTAAGGCTAGATAGATAGAGCTTCATGAGAGCTATCTAGTGATATGCTTCATTCTGTCATCAGAGGTCAGCGTTGGGAGAAAAGTCAAACCCTAATTTCTACCCAAAAATAGTGGAAGCATATTTATGAGGTTCTAAAAGTACAAAACTCAAAAAACGCTAGGTCATGAGTTAATAGATGGCAAAAGCACTCAAATTTAGCGATCCAAATTATAAAGAAACTTTTAAATTGTGAAAAGCATAATTTTTAACGATGAAATTAAAAATAAAGCAATAAGATGCTTTTCAGGCGACAAACTTGATTTTTTTGCAAATTTTGCGACTAGATTTATTTGGAGGTGCAAAACCTATATAAGAAAGGTCATGGATCACTTTTGGACCATTCAAGCTAGAGTTGATGCTCACATAGTGTCAATTTGGGAGTTCTGAAGCTTGGAGGCTAAGGAGAGGTGAAGTAGAGGCAACTCTCTTGGAGCAAGGAGTCTTCTACAAGCTTGTGGTAGTTGTCTTTTGTAAGTTAATCCTATTTTCTATTTTTAGGGTTTTTCAACCCTAATTTTAGAATTAGGGTTTGCTGATTTTTAGATTTGTTGCACTTTCTTGAGAGGTTAGGTTCACTCCATTGCTCATTTACTTCACACACACTCAGATTATAACAGCATAATCTGAATTCAGTACATCATCATCTTCTTGTCTATTCTTCCATTTAGTGTGTGCACCACCATATGGTGGAGTAGTACTCCCATGTTGTAATTCAGCCATCTATATTAGTGAAGAAGAAATTTTCTTACGTTACTTACTCTTGTCTCAAGATCTCTTTCTATCTCTCACTTATCATCTTGTTTAATTAAGTGTGTATGCTCAAAGGTTTTTAGTATTGGAAGATCCTGGGGCCCCAAATTCCAACAAGTATCTTGATGATGTTTCACCATAGTTCATATTCTCAATTGATGGTGCAATGGTAAATACTAGTTCAGAGAAAACATTATCTTGCATTACATGCCTACCACCCAAGGTGATCAAATTCTGACCCCTAAGAATGTAACCAATCTTGCCCTTTTTCGACCACCAAAAATTTTGAATGGAAACAAAGAAATTGAGTGCTGAATACTTTTTTCTCTTTTTTTTATGGCATTGTTTTGGTTTGTATCATTGTTGTGGAAGGTTTCTATTGTTCAAAGACTTATATCATTGTTGTGGAAGGTTTCTATTGTTCAAAGACTTTCTCCTAGCCAATAACTGTGTGAGAAGTGGAGAATGACATACCTGGGACTCACCTCCCAACCTATTTATAGCCCTTGCCTAGTCACCATCTAGAGTTCTCTGTAAGGTCCCTCTACTCATCTTGCCATCGTGAGTAGGTACCTCGTATGAACTATCTGGATTTTGGGCTTAGCTATCCCCTAAGCAAGGAACTTCTCATTCCTCAAGGCATGTACATCTCTAGAATATAACACTCTCTCCCCCTTCTAAAGATCATTTTCATCAATGGTACAGAAGGAGATATAAACCTAGGAATGCAAATCTATGATTCCAAGTAATAAGAATAGAGTGTGTTGGGTGTGTGAAATATTAGATGTTGAAAAGTAGACAACTAGCCTCTCTGCGCGCTATTTAAAATTTCCACCAATAAATAGTGTCCTTGCCTTGGGCATACTCTGGGAATCCCACTGAGGCCCAATGAGTACGTATGTGTGCAACATAAGTACTTTGAATATCCTCCAACTCCATATGCCTAGACCTTGACTACTAACTTGTGACGGCTTGTCAGTTGTAGAAACCTTGGCAGCTTGCCCTTGTCTCCCTCAAATAACCACTAACAACTTGTCACATGGTATAATTGTGCAAAATCACTTACTCCACTAGATTCATGAAAAATAATATGGTCATAGAAAACAATCTGACTATGGCCCAATCTTTGTGGTGAAATACTAAAAATGAATGGAAATCTTTTCCAAATAGTGCTTAATCTCTAAGCTCAAGTAAATCTTCTTGATTTACTCACTGTAATGAAAAGAAATTCAAAAAAATTTTATCATGATCCAAACTATGAATCCAAAATGTCAATCTATCAATGATCCAAACTATGGACCAAGATCTCAATTTTTCATATCCAAACTATGGATCGAAATCTCGATCTATCATATGTAATGTATAATTATCCAAACTATGGATCAAAATATGTACCATACAAAGTAAATCCCAATCCACTCTATGAAAATAAGTCTTTCATGCCAAGCAAAGACGTGCTAAGAAACTACAAAAACTAGTGGAACTACCACCACGTTCTCAATAATAACATGGAACTTGTTCCTAGTGGATGAAACTTGCTTTATCTCTAAGCATCACTGTGTCATCATCACTATGATCAAATCATTCCCAACTAGGAATAATATCCCTGAAGTAAATTACCATAAGACGCAGGCACTCCCAAATATAATAAGGACCATAATAAGAGTCCACTAAATACACTCTCATGGCACCATACTCTCCTCTATCCTACTGACAATGATCACCATAAACCAATGATCAATAAAAAAATATATGTGGCATGGCTAGCCCATGGTGATCACACCATATCAAAAAACTATCATAAAAAACTAGTGGAAAATCTTTTCCTTTCAAGAACATTTCTTGCATTAATAATTTTCAATAGCAATAGATTAAATCTTAACTTTAACTAAAGTTTACTAATGCAAAATCTATGAAATTCTACAGCCTTATAAAAATTTTCTCATAATTTCATCAGGTTGAAAAATCACTTGATTTGGACATTTCCTCAGAGTTGCATTACCATTTCATTGGATGGGTTGAACACTTGATGACCAACTCTCAAAATATACAGGGTCATCTTCTCGGTATTTATTGCATCATCTTCTTGATGCAATAAATACTAAATTTTATTTTCTTAGTGCCTAAATATAGATCGTCTATTTTGGTTTCAAAAAAATTCAACTTGAAATTCAATCAAATAACCATTGAAATGTATCATTTTATCTATGTGACATAATTTTAGGTATACCATAGGGTCTATACTAGAGTATCTTCTCCAAGAAGAAATTTCGAAATTGGAGCTTCCAATATGAAACAATCATGTGTTCATCACACACATGTAACAATGTTTCGAGAATCCTTGCCAGAGATTGTTCTCGAAAGAATAAGTCAGTTGGCCTAATAATTGATTTCTATTTTCTTCCAAATTTGAATATCATATAGCTAATACTACCTAATTTCATTGATATACATTTCATAGTATTTGGACATTTGAGTCTTTCACAATGACCAACATACTAAGCTTGTATACCTACAATATTTTAACAATTTGTAGAGGCTAACTTTCACTCTTTTATTTATATCTCCTAAATGGAGAGACATCTCATCTTAATATTTTGACTATATTTAGGTGTTTAGCTAAGGTTGGAAAGAAAAATCATCCAAATTGAGTAGATGACCTAAAAGAACGAATCACATTTAGGTGACATGGTCTCTAGTCATTTTATAAATTCCAGAGGCTTCACTTTCATGTGTAGAGATCTTTTGACCTATCAAATGATCTCTAAAATCAATAAAAACTATTTTGGAAAACTTTTATCTACGAAGATTTCACATCCCGCAAAATGCATGCAATTTGGATCTACCAATGAAGAGAAATTCGCCTTCTAATAGGCATCTATCACTTGTTTCAGGCCTCTACTACTATTAGCAGCACTTCTAATGCAGAGGTCATTTGATCGTTGTAAAAGTATCCAAATTACTTGAAAATTTGAAAGCTTAAATAAAAGATTATGAGCTACTTGCTCTCCAAAGTTCAATAAAAATTTGGGCATTCCCTCAAAGAGCAGCATCCAGATCTCTATGAGGCTACTACCTCTCCAACTATTTCCTCAACTACTTCTTTTTTTAACCTAAAAATGATGAGACATGCTAAATCATTAGACATACTCATCCATTCTTGTTACCCTCAGACATGTCATGCAAAACGAAGATCATGGAGCACTTATTTTCTATTGAACCTTTGATTGTGGCCCATTTTCAACCTTCGATAACCACAACCTTTAGGTATTTGTGGCTTCGCGATGACTTAATAAAGGACTACCTTTTTGGTTCTTGGGTGGAAAAAATGAAGAGAAAAAAAGGAAAAATAAATCATTAATTATGCCCTCCAAACATGCCTTCCCACTCCCCTCTCTGGCGGGCATGTGTCGGAGGGTGTGGTAGATTTAATGGGGTAATCCTCTTTACAATTTTTGGTGGGAATGTGTAGAGGGGGGAACGGGGGCTCCCTTCCCTCATCTCCTTTCCCTATCTGCTCAGCTCAGTGTGTGAGCTATGGTGAATGGTGAAGAAAGAAAGGGTGTAAGCTTTCGTTGAACTTTGTGTCCATGATTCACCTTAAACATGTATCGATTGCAAGGACAAAGTGCCCCTCCACTCAGCTTCATCACCAATCACCACTGAACATCCATCATATACCCACGTTTTGAAGTTGGTGGCTGTTACTGCCCTAATAAGAGATTAGCTTCATTATGCTCAAAATATGTGTAACTCTTACTCACATCTATCTTTCCATTCATAGAACCCTCACTTCTCGCATTCTCATCTCCATGCTTATACTTGAGGGAAGTGGAGCAGGTAGTAGTTGGGGGCAAGTTTGTGCATACACAATGTGAGAGAATAAAAATGTGACATGGAATCATCATGTACAAGAGCAATTTGTTGAATCCTTAAAGTTTCACAAAGAAGACATAATGTTGTATTGTTTTTCATAGCCACTATTGATAGAGGACCATATCCAGGAGCTCTCTTGTGCACGGAGGGGTAGTCGGTCCTTTGAAGTACTAGCTGGCTTAACCTAATTTCGAGCTAGAAAATTGTCTCCCTCCCAAGAAAGTAGTAACATATGATGAAGATGACAAATGTCAATCATGGAATCCTACCATAGATTCTATAGCCCACACAAAAGATCGATCGAGACCATTTGATATGCTGGTTTGAAGATTTCTTGAGATAGGGTTCTGATAACAAAGTGCACCTTAGCCTACTCAAATTCAAGATCATCCATAGGGCAAATCAAATGCATAGAGAAAAGAGAAGATCCTTTCTAATGACTCTCATTCTTACCAACAACCTTGCACTGAGATGATCTGGCAAATTTGATATGGAAACTGATATTGTAGTTTTTGATGAGGTTGGACGCTTGGAAGTCTTGTCAATCCACACCAAAAAAGAGGAACTTGCAGAGTATGTCGAACTTGAAAGAATAGCAAAGGACAAACATGGACTTTTTGGTGCAGACTTGGCTGCTTTATGCACAGAAGCTACATTACAATGCATTCAGGAAAAGATGAATGTGATTGATCTTGAAGATGAGGCTATTGATTCAGAATTTTGAATTCTATGATAGTTACTAATGAGCACGTCCAAACTCCTCTTGACATTAACAATCCATTAGCTTTGAGAGAGACCATTGTAGAGGTGCCCAATGTTACTTGGGATGACATTGGATATATGTGCACCACAATGAACAAAAAAATTGCTAAAAGGTTGTGTTCGTGATAGATGATGTCCCTCTACAATTTTGCTTTATGAATAAGCTTCGTAACTAGTTTGAGTGCGTAATTGTTGATGAGGCTCATGAAAACATGCTAAAAATTGACTTGTTATGTTGAATAACTCTTTAGATGATGGGTATGATTTTATGGTCATTATCATGTCTGCCACAATTGAGGGAGAGCCAAAATGGAAGCATTTATGGCTTCTTCAAAGGAAGGCAATGATGGAATCATGGCCATAACTCACCGCATGTTGAAGCCCCTCAACAACCATCATGCAAGTACTCACGACGTATGTCATATGTTTTCACAGGAGCAAAACGAGCTCATGAAAGTTTAATGAAGGCAAGAGATGAAATTCTGAAGTGGGAAAAGGTTTGTTCAGAGCATTCTATCAAAACACAAATCTGGTCTTGTCAAGATAGACTTATGCATAGTAGATGAGCATCAAGAACTAATGTTCTCATTGTCAATGTCAAAGAGTGACCAAGGATCTTTTGGAAGCATTCAGAGCCTCCTTCAGATGGCTATGTCTAGACTGGAAGAGGATTTCAAGCATCATTTGCTAGTGCACAACAACTCCATTAACCCTGAGTGGATTTATGAGCTTGTAATTGCTCAACCCATGAGGAAAGGAACGAAAGACTCTCTTGTCGACAAAGGTGAGGTAGATGACATCATTACTTATGGAAACAATAGTGGCAATGTTGAAGCCAATAGCAATACTGAGAACGAAGATGATGACATGGGTCTTAGCCCTTCTTCATTGATTTCAGTAATCATGCACCATAGAAAGTAATCAGAACAAGTGTCTAAATATTTTTGCACTAGAGACCAACTTCAAACTCTTTGAGAGATATTGGAAGCAGTGGGATGTGATGGAAAGATGTTATTGATGGATGCAACAACAAAGGTTGTTCTCAAACAAGTGGGAGAATCATTTGATGATAGTAGGTGTGGAGAGAGACTTTGCATTCTACTGCACTTCTAGATTATTGTTCTTAATTCTGAGGAGCCAAAGGGTGTTGTGTTGATTAAAGCTACAAGAGCCACATTAGAGTTGGAATCTTGTTGTGAGGTCTTTAGAAGATCATTTCAAGAAGCACAGTGTCTAGCTAATTGTCTTTGAAGTTGATTTCCAGTTTTAGTGATTCTCCAAGTCATGAAGAAGAAAGAGTAAGGTTTCTCCATGTTATGATATCATTTAGTTGTAGTCTTTGAGGAGTTTTATAAACCTGATAGTAGTTAGTGGAAAATCTTGAAGGTCACATAGCTGGTATTGATGACCCAATTGATATCCAGCATTGTATGCTCAGGTTGTGAGTTCTTCCATCTATATATGCTCAGATTTTGACTACTCTATTTCCTTTGATGAATGTGCTTCTCATGTTGAACATGTGCCAAAAGTCATGGTATCACTGAGAAGTGTCTTAAGTGCAATAGTGAGAACCTGCATGGGTCAAGAGATTTCCTCCATTAATAAAGTGTGCCTCAAAGTATGGAGGACCATGTGTGGATTTTCAGTTGACTTGTACAGTCTTTCTTTGAGAGTATGGTTTTCTAAAGTTTCATGAATTGATTACCTTTGGGCATCCACCTAATTATACGTCAACATGGATAAGTAAAAACAACAGTAAAAATAGCAGTGAAGCATATGTTTTCCTTAAGCTATAGGACTCTTTCATAGGTGATCCCACTGGAGATAGCTTGGCATATCTCTATAAGAGAGTACCATAGGTTCGCCTAGCACCACACGTTGGCCAAGCTCGCGGACCTAGGGTTTGGTATATGTGTGAAGGGAGCTCTTCCTCAAGAGGAACTCAAACACAAAGAGCAGAGTGAGCCGCTCGTAGGGCCAAGGCTTGAGAAAGGCAGAGATAAGGATAATATGAAGAGTCTTTGAATAGTCATAGACAGTCTGAGGAAAGAAAATATTATCAAAGAAGGGTCTCCACCCAACTGAGGGCTTTGAGTTTTTGGGAGTGAAGTGATACCGATATATCCCTACTATTTGAGATGGCTTACCGTATACGAGTTCATTTGGGAGACTTCCCTAGATTCTCGGGCCTCTGGGATGAGGACCCAGATAACATTTTTTAGCTCTTCGAAGTGACATGTGAGGCTAATGAAGTAGTTGACCAAGCCCAAAGGTTGAGAATTTTCATTGCTACTCTTCGTGACAAAGCTGTAAATTGGTATTGAAATCTAACACCGCAAGAACAAGGGAGCTATCAGATTCTTAAGGATGCCTTTTTAGAAAACTTTCGGAGTTAGGGGCTAGGTTGCATTTATTCGATTGAATAATTAAAATATAGCGAATATGTTCTTTTTAATCAAGGTTGTCCAAATAAACACTGAAAAAAAAACGGACAGGGATAGACTTTCAATTGAAAAGCTTTCGATCAAAGGTTTTTTTGAAGAAAAAGATTTCGATCAAAACATTTTGGATCGAAATTTCTTTCAATCGAAACTTTGTTATTGAAACTCATTTCGCACATGTTTGAGAGTCTAGAGAGCTCGCGACTTTTCTTCAAATATAAAATTAGTGTTTTTGTTTTATAGATTTGAAAGTACGTATATGCATATGTGTGTATGTATGTGCATGTCATACACACATATGCATACACACACATGCACACATATACACACACAAACATGTACACATGTACACACACAAAATCATATACACACACATATAGATACTTGTACATATACACACACATATAGACACACACACATACACTCACATGCATACATACACGCATATGCATACATACATAGACATGTATACACACATGCACATACATACATACATATGCATATATACACCTGCACATACCTACATATGCAAACACACATGCACATGCATACATATACATACACACGTGCATACATACTTACTTGCATTCATACACACACATGCATATGTATACATACGTACACACATGCATATGTATATATACATAAATACAAGCACGTACACACAATAAATCGACTTGAGCCTAAAAAAAAGCGAAGTTAACGATTCAAATTATTCAAGTTAACAATTGATAACGATCCCTTTTTAATGGGAAATTTCTACCTTTATACTCAGCTCAAAATCAATCAACCTTCAAAATAACCTATACAAATATAAAAAAGTAAAAATTCATTATTATGTGCTTGAAAAAATATTAAACTATATCATAAAAAGTAAAATATTGTATTACCTGTTTATATCTCTTTTGTCATAAGTATCAAAAGTTTGAGTGCATTAGTCGATTTCTATCAAAACTTGGCCATAACAAATCCCTCTTGATGCTATTATTTCAATAAGCCTATTTCTTTCTTCCCAACAAGTCCCTCTTGATGAGTAGTCAAAGAAGATCTGGCAAGTAGGCCATCTAAATTTTTCATGCATCAAAGAGGTGGCCACACAAGAAGAAGGAGCAAGTAGGGAGCTCCAGAAAATGTATCTCAAAAGGTTAGAAGAAATCCCTACAAAAATAGTGATTCTCATCACTAAAGCCCATTGTAAATACCATTTCATATTTTTTGTAGCTCCATTTTGTGCAAGCCAAGGAGTCCTTGAGCTTGAGGAGCTTTAGAAGTACCTACCTATCAGTTTTCACATTTTTTAGACTCCGTTTGAACCTCCAAATAGGCCAGAGAACCTAATTTTTAACTAGGCCGGACACTAGGTCTGGACAAGGCCAAAAACTAGTCAAAAACTATAAATAGAGCTAGAGAGCTCATTTTTGAGGTTATCTTGTAATTGATTTGAACTTGTATGAGCATTTTGGAAGTAATCTAAAGAACTCCATTGCTTCTCTCTCTTTGTCTTACCTTGTGTGCACGTGTGTGTGTGTATGTGTGTGCATGTTTGTGTGCTTCTCACTCATGCACTTGTGCCTTCACTTGCTCTAGGTCATCATACCATCCTCACGTCTTCTCGGATTGACATTAAAGGAGGTGCTACTCATCACTGAGCTACACCAAATTTTGGCGCCGTTGTCGGGGATCGAGCTTTGAGGACGAGCGTGTGATGGTAAGACGTAGATTTGAGACGTTGGCGTTGTAGGTAATCTCTTTAATTTTCTTATTTTTCTCTTTCTTACCTCACCATCATCATCACCATATCCAATCTCCATCTCCATCATCGCGAAAATTTCAGTTTTTTGATCATATCACCTTCTCCCCTCCATTTCCTTCATTTCACTTGTGAGAGAGAGCGAGAGAGCGACTTGTGTGTGTTGTTTTTGCTTGTTTCTTGAGCACTCTTGCAAGATCTTGCTGTATCATCGTGTCCAGCATGCTGCGCAGGTACGAACGAGCTCGAAACTGTCTCTGTGTTGCAGACCTCTGTCGATCGCGATCGACAAAAAATTTGAGTTTTTGGTAAAACAAAGTACACCACCTTAATACACATGGAGAGCACATTCCAAATCACTAAACAAAATTAAAAAATTATGTGTTTCTCTGTCAATCGCGACTGACACCATTGATCGCGATCGACAGCCACGATCGACAGATTCTGTCGATCGCGACCGACAGAGACGACCGACCAACCCTGTCGATCGCAATTGACACCATCGATCGCGATTGACAGCCACGACCGACACCTCTGTCAGTCAGGATTGACACCGTCGATCGCGACCGACTGAATTTTGATGATTGACTGAATTTCTCACGTTGCCATGTGTCCATCGCGACGGACACATCTCCGATCGACTGAAATTACGGCGAAAATCCCGAAAAAAGTGTCGATCGCGATTGACTCCATCGATCGCGATTGACAGGACTCACGACCGACTCTGTCGATTGCGATTGACACTGTCAATCGCGATTGATACTGTTGATCACGATTGACGTGTCGATCGCGACCGACAGGCCCCAACAGACACCTCTGTCAATCGCGATTGACAGACGTGTCGATCGCGATTGACAGGCTTTTCGGCCAAAATTTTAGGGTTTTTAATTCCAATTTTTTTAAGTAATTGGGGACACAAAAATCACACATTTAGAGTATTGTGAGGCCTATACACTAGTGATCTGGGAAAAAGCCCAGTTGCCTGTTGACCTGTTTTCCCCTGTTTTAAACCTAGAACCCTGAACAGTCATAACTTTCTCATACGAAATCCATTTGGGGTGATCTTGGGCTTGTTGGAAAGCTCGTGGGGATTAATATCAGGATTATTAGATATAGTATTTTGAAAGTGACCATATTCAGGGGGAACAAAGCCAAGGGATCTCTAGATTGTTTTCCATAAAGACAAAAGGCTAATTGGTCTCTGAGCTACATGAATGAAAGTGCTTGGTTATGTCTTTTGAATTTAAGTCTTGAGCTAATTTTTGGACTCTTACAGGTTCAGTGAGAGCATCAAAGGGTGATCGTAGCAAGAGTAAGTGCAAGCCTGGGAACACACTTCCTAAGCACACAAGGGCAACCAAGGGAGAAACTCAAGGTTGGAAGATTCTCAACTCCCTCTGTCAATCCCTAGCTTAAGCTAAGTTCGAGTAGTAATAGAAGTAAGTCAGGGCAATGATAGGCACGAGACAAGTCAAGACTATCTAAGAAATCAAGTTCAAGTCAAGAGATAACCTGTGTGTGACCGACAACTTTAAAGGAAAAGAACCTAACGTGAGACGATCAATATTCAAGTGCGGAAATTAACTCAAGTGTTCCTAACGACGTGATATCAGACAAGATCATAAACACGATAATCAACTAAAAAGAATCAAGTGACTGATACAAAAGAACTCAGCAACAAGGTTGTACCTTGGGTAAAATTGGGATTGCTCAGCTAAGCATATGAACCTTAGATCAAGATGACACCTAGGAAGAGATAGACAGAGTCTTAGATCTTCAGAGGCTAGTGTCAATCATACTGCTAGGTCTTGGGCCCAGTAGTTGAGCCATTATTTGCACTACCCTAGCTCTGAAACTAGTGAGTCAGAGATGTCCCACGGTATGGAAAGACCTACAGGTAGTTTAGGTGTGCCATATTTGCATAGGGTGGAAGGCCCCTACAAGACGCAGCTGGAATACCTTAGGACCAACCGATTAGGTGCTAGCATCTATGAGGATAGCCTAGAAAGATCTGTGGTCCAAATAAAAAACCCTGACCAATCCATTGGACTGGAACATCCAGCAGTCAAGTTTGAAAACGGAGCATACTTGGACAAAGAAGGAACTATATATGTAGTCACTAGTCACCCAGACAGGACCGATGAATTCGGGAATGTGATCCCTGAGGTGGACATAGGTGACCTAGAGCAAGGGAACATAGGAGGAGAGCCTAGGACCCCTCGAGGAAAATATGTTCTTACTAGAATCCTCCATCCCGAGTGGGTTCCCCAGGACAATAAGAGCATAGATCTACTCCTGAACCGAGGGACTGATGAAGCCTTTTGGAGGTATAGATCTGATCAGCCAAATGAGGTAGGAACAATCATGATATATGAGTTCAAAGATCCTGATAGCCCAGGCAGAGTGACCTACTTAGATCATGCTTCAGAGAGGATCTTTGTGGTTACAAAAAATGATAGGCATGCTTACACTTGGAAAGGTGAATTTATTTTCCCCCAACCAAGATCGAATGTGTCCTTTGGTCACCCAGGAGCTGGAACATCCCAAGCTCATGGAGCTCAAAGAGACAGACATAGAGATAGACCTGAGGTAAGCTTTGCCAATCCAGTGGGAAGAGAAAGAACGAGAACGGAAGCAAATAGAGCGAAACCTGAGGGACTTAGAGCCCCAAGGAACCAAAGGAATGCTGATGATTTCCCTCTGCCAAGGCCTAGGGAACACACCAGAACATTGAGACCTACACAGCTGGTTAAGTCCATGAAGAACTACTTTGATGGCACTGGAGACCCATATGATCATGTGGCTGAGTTTAGGCAAGTCTTGAGAGCTGAACAAGTTGAGGACCTATTCACGCAGTATAATGCCTTTGGTCTAACCCTTAGGAACACAGCCCTTACGTGGTTTCGACCATTGAATGAGACACAGTTCAAGAGCATAGACCAACTCTTAGAGGCCTTCATCACTGAATTCTCTAAAAGTGGCATAAGGCATAATACTTCCTCATTGATACATAGCTTCAAGCAGACCCCTCAAGAGACCGTGAGACTTGCAGGAAGAAGATTTAGGCAATACCTAGAGAGATGCCCTCTTCCAGAGTTACCCACACCAGCCAAACAGGTGGCATTATTCTTGGATGGATTGGTAAGTACCAAATTGAGGTCATATGTGTACTTGAAGGACCCTAGGACCATTGAAAAGTGTGTATGCATGTGCATCGACATAGAGGATAACCTAGGGGAAGAGTTAGAGCTTTCCAAAATCTATAAAGATTCAGATAGTGCCTCTAGCTTTTCTTCCACACAATCTACATCTATTGAGGAACTCGCAGAAAAGGTAGCTCAAAAACTAGGTGTCTCTAGCAAACAAATTCCAAGATTTGCCCCAGTAAAGAGATGTTATACTTGCGGTGGTGACCACATGGCCAATGTATATCCCATTATGGCTCAACCCCAAGTAAATCCTAGTAGCCAGTACTGCACCATAGAATGGAGATACACCACTCAAACCGTGCAAGATTGCCCCTACAATAAGCAAGCAGTTAGGTAGACGTACCCACAACCATACCCTCAACAGGGAAGATACCAGAACCAGTACCCACCGCAGCAGTATGCTAGGCCTCAGCAAACCTACCAACCACAATACCAAAACCAACAAAGGCCTCAGCCTGTGTTAGCACAACAACCCACTGCCCCAGCTAATGTAATTCCGATAAAGTATGCAGTTGCAGAAGAGAATTTGAATAGAGCTATAGTGCCAGTAACACCATTGCTTTCAGAAAGTGATCCCAGTGACCATAGCTTTGATTCTACACATATTGATAGTCCCCACGCTTACTACATGCAATCTCCTGAACATGGTGAGTCCTACTATAGTGAAGAACCAAGCGAACCTAGTTGGGAGCCAGAGTACACAAATGTAATGTACACAAACCCTAACTCTAGACCCCAACCGTGGCAGGTAAGACCCCCATTACCTAGAGGACCATGCTACAGATGTCAGGGATATCACCTCATTTGTGATTGCCCCTTACCTCCACCTACACAACCCCAGTCAGTGACAATTCAAGGCTTTTGCCAAGATTGTGGAAAGGAGCATCTCTTACGAGATTGTCCAAAGAACCCCAATAATATGCCAAAAATTACTCCTATCAATGTTATTGGGTTAGTAGTAGACTCTATAGGAAGTGTGACGTCCACTGCACTAGTACAGGTAGTCACTAGAGCTCAGGCATTGCAGCAAAAACAAGGGGTAGGCCAGGAAAAGAGCTCAGAGGCTAGTGAAACTGAGAGCATAACCAAGAAGAGAACTAGAGCTTTGGAGAGATAGTAGAGAAAGAATGAAGAGGCAATGGGCTAAGAAGATGAGTGAACTCGAGGAAAGCCTAAGGGAAACAAAAGCCAGGATAATTGAACTCACATCTCAAACTCCCTCTCACACTACCCCACCCCCACCATTCCCATCATCATCCGATCCAACACCTTCCAACCCTCCTCACACAAATCCACCAACCCCCTAGAGTAGGATTGGTCCTAGCCGATCCCACTCCTGAGGACCTAAATATGATGCTTAAGGCATGTCAGGCCAGAATCCAAGAAGGGCCAAATGTAACCGATCATGAAAAGTGTTACCCTAGAGTAGAACTAGAGCTTGAACGAACCAAAATTTGTGCTAAGATGGTGGAATTGGCTCAAACCATGTTTGAAGCCAATCGCCTCTTTAACATCTCTAGTTCAGCTAAGACACAGTTGCACTTTGATGGACTGCTAGAAAGATTGGAGAGGTTAATTGCACAATCAGAAAAGGAACCCACCCCTCCAAGTAAGGGCAAGGCAAGTATGAGGGCAAGCCTTCCTGCCCAGGAAGCCTATGTGCCTAACTCTACGGAGCCAGACACATCTTCTTCTATGAATCGGTTCACACCAGAATTCCTACGAGAGATTCAAGAAGACAAATGGGCTAAAGAAAGTGAAGTCCCTCCTCCCATTGAACTTGTGGATGATGCACACGACCAATTCCCACAAGACATCCCATCCATTTATGAAGAGCAGGAGAGCACTCAATCTCAGGAGAGATTAGACTTCGAATCTAATTCCATACAAGAACTACCCCATTTCACAGGCCCATGGGAAGGAAAGTCCACGTGTATGAGAGCACCCACAGTCATGGTAAGAAACGAAGACTCAGTCATACCTAGGAACACAGAGGTAGTGAAAAACACTAAAGTGCAGTGTAACCTCACTTTAGAAGAGCTACTCAAGGTTAGGCCAGAGCTATGGAAACATGTAGCCAAACAAGTACCAGAGATAGCAAAACCTCGTTCGCAGGTAGGATCTCATCGCACAGTGCCAGAGATACCTTTGGACAAGATAGGAGATATGAGCGAAGGAGAAGAAGGAAACACCTATCTTCCCATTACCCATCAGGGGTACACAACCAAGGCAATTTTAGACTCAGGTGCAGGAGTTGCTATTGCTACCACTTCCCTATGGAAGCGTTGGGGCAAGCTAGCACTCAGGCCAACGAGAATGCAATTGCAGATGGCCGATGGTCACATAGAAAGACCCTTAGGCTTGTTAGAAGGAATAACTCTCACTACTTGTGGTGTAGAATTTGAGCACACATTTGCTATATGTGACTTTAGCAAAAATCATGCCTATGAGATGATTTTGGGAAGACCATTTATGCGACAATTGCAAGTGGTACAGGATTGGGGAACCAATTCCTTGTATTTGCAACACCTAGGTGTCACGACCAAGGTTAATCTCAAAGATTACTCTCATAGAGATGTCCCTCCTATCCAATGGAATCCTATTCATAGAGCCAAAGATGATACAGAGTCTGTGCACTCCATAGGATCAAGATCCTCATGGATGCATGAAGACACTCACTTATGGATGTGTAAAGTGGCAGTGGAAGAAGAGAAGAGAGAAAAGGCCAGAGAGATAGGTGCAAAAGAAACCTATAGATCCATTCAAGACCCAGTCTATGCACCTGTAGTATTTCCTGATGAAGAATTTGAACCCCACGGCTGGGCAGAGATCCTAGCAACCATGGATGTAGCCATCAATGAAGAACAATGGACACCACACTGTGATGAGGATGGCTATGACATATCAGTTTTCTCCATAGAGCCAATCATGGGAGATGCAGTTTTAGAAGAGTGCGAACCTAGCCTTGATGCATTTGAGGATGCAAGTGACTCCGATCTAGACTCAATCATTATGGACCCACCTTTTGCATCAGATGAAGAATACTTCTATGAAGTAGAACTTCAGCCCCAGAGACATGGAGAGCTTACAAATGATGTGAGATTAGCCACACAAGTGACCCCTAAGGATCAGGGAAAGAAAAGAAAGAAGAGAGAAGTCACACCAGAAGAGGAAGAATCCTTGTTTGAGGTCCCGGAAAATTTTAAAAAGTATGAGATAGATGACAGGAGAGTCATGATCAGAATGCCTAAACGAGAGGCACAATCAGGAGAGGCCTATGATAACAAAGAAACCACCAAGAAAATAGTGGTAGCTCTGGAAGAAGGAAAGGAGAGATGCACTTACATAGGACATGACCTGACGGAAGAAGAAGAGCCGAATTCATAGCCTTGCTAAGAGAATAGAGAGATGTATTCGCTTGGAGCTACAAGGACCTGAAAGGTGTAGACCCTGACATATGCTCGCACACGATTCCCATGACCTCAGATGCGAAACCCTCTAAGCATAAGCCATACACATATAATGATAATTATGCTGCCAAGATAAAAGAGGAGATAGATAGACTGGTGGAAGCTGGATTCATCTATGAAATTGAGCACACTGAGTGGGTATCCCCCATTGTAGTGGTGCCCAAGAAAAATGGGAAGTTACATGTGTGCATTAACCTGAAGAACGTTAATGCAGCCACTATTCGGGACAACTATCCGCTTCCTATCACTGAACACCTCTTAGAAAGAGTAGCAGGCAAGGAAGTGTACAGCTTCCTTGATGGATTTTCGGGCTACAATCAGGTAGCCATAGCCCCAGAAGATCAGCATAAAATGGCTTTTGCCACAGCGTGGGGTATATTTGCCTTTTGAGTAATGCCATTTGGGCTTACCAATGCTCCTGCAACCTTTTAGAGACTAATGTGCCACGTGTTTAAAGAGTTCTTGAGGAAGAATTTGGAAGTCTATGTTGATGACCTCTGTGCTCATTCCAACATTAGACAAACCCATATCCCTAAACTCAGACAAATCTTTGACAGATGTCGAGAGTATCAAGTCTGCTTGAACCCAGAAAAGTGTGTTTTCATGGTCAGGCAAGGCAAGATTCTAGGACACATAGTGTCAAAGAATGGCATATCCACCGATGAAGAGAAAGTAAGAGCCATCGCCGAGCTACCTAAGCCAAAGAATTTCAAGGAAGTACAAGCTTTCATGGGGCATTGTGGTTATTACCGACGGTTTATACACATGTATGCCATCATAGCAAAGCCTCTGTACGCACTTTTGACCAACTTTGAGTGGACTGATGAATGTGAGAATTCCTTCAATGAGCTTAAACGGCGATTATGTTCAGCACCAATCTTGACCACACCAGATTGGAATAAGCCTTTTCATGTTCATGTAGATGCATCCAATTATGCTATTGGGTGTGTACTCGCACAACCTACGTGCGAAGGTAATAAGGATCTTCCAATTGCCTATGCTAGTAGACAGTTGAATGCAGCTGAACGGAACTATACCACCACCGAACGAGAAGGATTAGGCATGGTATCTGCAGCTTAAAAGTTTAGACACTATTTGCTTGCAAATAAGTTTAAATTTTTTACCGATCATCAGGCATTATTGTACTTGGTAAACAAACCATGCAATACAGGCGGATTAGTAAGGTGGTTTCTCTTACTAATGGAATATGACTTTGAAGTAGTGGTGAGGAAAGGGAAAACTCACTTGAGAGCAGACCATCTCTCTAGGCTCACATCTGGAGAAGTCCCACAAGGAGTGTCAGATGACCTTCCTGATGCTTACTTGTTTAATTTGGAAGTTGTACCTCAGTGGGCTAAGCCATTAGTGCCAGTATTGACATATGGGCCCCATCACCTAGTCATAAACACTCAAGATAGGGAGATAATAAAAGCCCAAAAATACTAGATCATGGCAGGAAGTATGTACAAGCACACAGATCAAGGGATCCTAGCTTGTTGTGTGGAAGAGGATGAGTACGCTAAATGGTTGCAATTGGCACATGTAGGTGCATTAGAGAAACACTACTCAAAGCAACGAACCCTACAGACTCTAAGGAGACTCGGAGTGCATTGGCCGACTATGGAGGCTGATGTCCACAAGTTGTGCAAGGAATGCCCAATCTGTTGCACTAAACCACCTGTGGAGCATGCCACTCTTTATCAAGTGTCCATAGTGCCAGATTGGAGTGAACCATTAGTAGATTTCTTGAGGACGAGAACATTCCCTCAAGATATGACACTGGCTAGACAAAGAAGTCTAGAACAAGAAGCCCTAGATTACTCACTCATTAGTGATAATCTATACAAGCGTGGTAAAGATGGTTACCTGAGACTATGTGTCCATGAGAGCGAATATCTCAAGATCTTGGAAGCAGCTCACCAAGGTGTAGCAAGAGGACATTTTGGACCAGATCGGGTGATCAAGGCAATACTATTTGCGGGCTTCTGGTGGCCGACCCTTCACATGGATGCACATACCTATGTGAAATGGTGCGATGTCTGTCAGAGAACTCAGTACCCTATACGCAAGGATGAGATGCCACTGAAACCTATGATGGGTGGACGTGCATTCTCTAAGTGGGGGATAGACTTCGTAGGTCCTATTAGTCCCCCAGCTAAGGGTTCACATGTTGAATACATCATTGTTGCCACAGACTATCTAACAAAGTGGGTAGAGGTAAAAGCTACGACAAAGAATGATGCTCAGAAAACTGCTAAGTTCCTATTTGAGAATGTGTTCACAAGATACGGGCTACCTATAGAGCTGGTAAGTGATAGAGGCACTCACTTCTTGAATGAAGTTATTGAAAATCTTCTCCAAGAATTCTTGGTAGTACACAAGAAGTCTGCTCCCTATCACCCACAAGCTAATGGGCAAGCCGAAAGCACAAACAAGATTCTATGCAATGTGCTTACTAAATTAGTGAATAATAAACACTCTGATTGGGACAAACAGCTACACCATGCTGTTTGGGCATACCGAGTTGCCTACAAAACGGTACTCCAAGCCACTCCTTTTCAGATGGTGTTTGGCCAAAATATTGTGCTACCATTGGACTTCTTGATACCTACACTAAAGGTAGCACAAGAGCATGAGTGGACGGGTCATGAGCTCTCTTCGAGGATTTTTGATCTGGAACGACTAGGCGAGACAAGACTAAGAGCTGCAGCAGGTATGTATGCCGCTAAGAAAAGATAGAAGGCGTACTTTGATGCCCATGTTAAGGATAAAGCATTGAAGGCTGGAGATTTAGTTTTAGTCTACACCCTGAAGTAACATGTGAGAAAATTAGAGAAGCGTGGCTATGGACCTATGATCATAAATAGGATCTCAACGAGTGGAGCAGTACAACTAGCCACATTAGAGGGCGATATTCTACCTAGCTACATAAGCGGGTGCAGAGTCAAGTTATATCAAGAACCTCTAACTGAAGAGATGCTAAATCGACTCAACATTGCCAAGAAACGCAAAGAGGAAGAAAAGCGAATTCGAGAAGAAGCTCAGGCGGAAGCATTGAAATGCATCCGAAGGATGAGGTTGCGAAGACTGGGTAGAGATCAGGCCAGGGTAGATGACTATGCGGACCCAGGTTATCATATGGCAATGTGTGAAGTCTCAAGAATAAGTTCTCATAGCAAAATTGATAGACGACCTTTTGTAACCTTAGAGATAGGACAAGGAAAGGGTGCAAGGATTGTAAGAGCCTTGATTGACTCAGGTGCAACCACTAGTGCTGTTAAATTTTCTTACTGTCAAAAGTTGAAATTAATTGTCAATCCTATAGAAGCATATCTCATAGGATTGGGAGGTGTGGAAACCCCTTGCATGGGCGAGGTGGAACTTCCCCTCTACATTCAAGACGAAGTAATGACAGTTAAAGTGCTAGTGTGTCAAGATGAGGACCTCACGGAGCCTCTTGTCTTGGGTTAAGACTGGATCTATGATCATGTAGTCAACCTAAACCTAAGAAGTGGACTCCTTCAGGTTTGGGTAAATCAGAATCGCGTTACAATTGAGTTAGAAAATGAAGCACTCAAGGAATTAGACAAGGCACACACTCCTGGTCCTTCCAGGGGTACACATGAAGATGACCATGTTGTTCTTGTCCAAAACTGTGTGATGCAGAGGAATGATGATTTCAATCAAGAAGTCAGGGGCGCAACGGAACTCCCTTCTTTTCCAGAGACCAGAGGGATGCCGCAACCAAAGGCAGATCAAATACAGATGGAGAAGAATAATACCTATGCTGGAGGACAAAAGAACGTGCAAAGCAGAATGTCTCAGCCATTGAAACAAGTGTGGGTGCGGAAAGGCGAACACCCTGTTGCGATCAAGCCAACCACACGGGCAAAACTTCTTATTAATAATCAACAACATGACACTAATAAGAAGTCTTTCAGAAATTCTTCTGCAAAAGTAAAGTCTATTTGGGTACCCAAGAAGTCGATGAAGGCCATCCCACAATCACGACAAATTTGGGTGCCTAAGGCTTGCTTGCGGGCTCAAATAGTTACACCGAGGCCACACCCTGTACAACATGGGTCACTCACTCGAACATCTGATACCCTTTCTTATACAACACGCACGAACACACTGATCAACCGAGTTCAAGAACAGCACAAACTATCCTTGGCAGCAGGAAAAGCCCTCATGAACCAAATCCTTGAGGAGGAAGGTGTGGACGAGCAATACCGAGCAACCCTTGACATGATCTCTGATGTGTTGGGGGTACCAGAGACGGTGCATACTGCTCTTGCATATTCACGACAATCGGAACGACGATACGGCAGATGCCCCCTCGATCAGGAAAAGAAATGAATGTATTAGTATCAGAACCACAGGGCACCACATCCACAACTACGGGCACAACTCATACTATTCATGACACTGAGGAAGCCCATACAACCAGTGCACCCCCGTCACCCCCCTTACCCCCTCTCCCTCCAACTCCACCACCCTCACCTCCCACTACCAGTGTAACCACTACTGTCACAGCCCCAGGGTCCACTTCCCATACTGAAGCACAGACCGTTAGTCAACCCACACAACCTACACAACCGATCTCCACCTCCCTTGTTTACACTATTATTGACTCTGTAATTCTAACTGTTGCCACAGAAAACCTTGTTCCCCCGATCACACTTTCTGGCGGTTCATATTCACAACTACACACACCACTTTACACCTTCACCACCATCACCGCACCCACAATTCCCATGTTCACAATCACTCCCACAACTGCATCCACTTTTGACCTCATGGACATATCACCCACCTCCGCACCTCTCCCTCCCCCCATACATCCACAATCTCCCATTCCCCCACCACCAACTTCACCCTTTTCGATCACAGCATACATGTTCCCATTCCCCTTTCCCTTCCCTTCTACATTCAACACCTTTCCCGCATCCACTCCCATTAATAATGTATTTAATAACATGTACCAGTGTATGTCTCAGCTTCAACAGCATTATGAGCACCTAGATGCTCAACATACAAGTCTGTTCAAAAGCCATGAAACATTACAAGGATGATTCATTGACTTAGAGAGGGAAAAGCCACTACTACAACAACAGTATGTCACTTTACAGGAACAACATGAGCAGTTAGTGGCCAATCCACCCCAGTCAGATGCGGAAGAAAAACAACAACTTGATGAGCTGCTACACTCCTAGATAACAGAGAACCTCAAGCTTCGATGCAACCTGGCCCTATTACGGAAACACATGTCTACAGCACTCGAGGAAAATAAGCGACTACAGAGACAGAACGAAGAAAACTTGGAAGCAGCAATAGAGGGTTCACCACAGGAAATCCACCCAGAGAAATTCAAGGCTATCCCATCTGAAAATATGTAAATCATCTTGGAAACCCATGCCGACCTCCTGGAAGCCCACGCAGCATTAGAAAGAGAAAGAGATGACTTATTAAAGCAACTGGCAACCCAGCAAGAGTCACCAAGCAAAGTCACAACTGCAGCCGACACATCTAAAGAAGTCGCAAAACTTAGAGCACAATTAGAAGAACTATGAAATAGAGTTCTACAATACGAGCGTCAACCCTCTCCCCTAGTGGAACCAGAACCTAAAGACTTAGTGCCAATTCAAGTGGAGGAGATCTTTGAAGACCAATACGTTCCCATGCCAACACCTAGAGGTAAGCAAACAGAAGAAGGAATGGACACGATTGAGATCGAAGCGCCTGAATGGATGCAAAGGCTGGAAAAGGTTGCTACAACCCATGATGAGAGAGTTGCAGTTCAGATAGCGTCTATGTCACGATTGGAAGAAGTCGTCATAAAATCGGATTACTTTAGAAACCTCTCCCATCATAGGTGGATTGGCACGTTTGATGATCTATAGGTTCCATTCTGTGTATTAATGGCAGACTACAATGTTGAGATCAAGCAACGCACAACAAAAGAACCAACCTCGGCGACACAGTTTGCACCGGATGATATCCCTGCAAGTGCCAAGCAAGGGATATACATCAACCTACTTGGAGGATCCGCCTACTTGAAACCTACCCTGAGATGGTACGCACGTGGAATAACATGCCTCTATATATCAAGTATAATCCTTGCTACTGCCCTGTCTTTCGAAGAAGGTCTTGGCCGGAGTACACAAAAACAGTTTTGACAGTTAAAGGATGTGAGAAGTGGTTGAATTATGTGTACCTAGCACCTCCTAATGGCCAACCCACAGTCAACTACATGATTTCAACCATCAGACACTGGGCAGTCCGGTTCAAGAATGTCCCAGATGTCATGGCACAAATGTGCCTAAAACTTTTTTGAGCTCATGCTGATTACATTCAGGACATTTAAGAACGTCAAAGAACCTCATCTTTCGGCTATTGGATTTAATGAAGGGAATCAGGACCTTGTCTATGACATGAGCACCACGCCCTCCATTAACGTTGTCTATGCCTGGCATGCCCGTATAAAGTATCTACCTGCTTGCTTCAAACAGACGTTTGAAGAAATGTTTATCATGGGGTTCTGGGAATATCATTCAGAGATATTCATTCCCAGACCATCTCACCTATTATAGTTATTTGCGGTGGAACAAGCTCTACATTCAGAAAAACTACGTATGCCACATCCAGAAGTTCTAGGGCCAGTAGACTGGGATGCCCTACTCACTGATCTGGCCAAAGGGTTGAGAATAGCAGAACATCATTTAGCCACCGACGTTGTGGAGTACTACATCCAACGACCCACTCAACAAGGGTCTGTTAGAGACGACAGACGCGAGAGAGGGGGGGTGTTGGCAGTCAAGGAACTGAAGGACTCACAAGACAAGGAAGTCAACGAAGGGAGTCGGAGTGAAGAGAAGGTACAAGCAGACAGAGTAGTCAAAGAAGATCTGGCAAGTAGGCCATCTAAATTTTTCATGCATCAAAGAGGTGGGCACACAAGAAGAAGGAGCAAGTAGGGAGCTCCAGGAAATGTATGTCAAAAGGTTAGAAGAAATTCCTACAAAAATAGTGATTTTCATCACTAAAACCCATTGTAAATACCATTTCATATTTTTTGTAGCTCCATTTTGTGCAAGCGAAGGAGTGCTTGAGCTTGAGGAGCTTTAGAAGTACCTACCTATCAGTTTTCACATTTTTTAGACTCCGTTTGAACCTCCAAATAGGCCAGAGAACCTAATTTTTAACTAGGCCGGACACTAGGTCTGGACAAGGCCAAAAACTAGTCAAAAACTATAAATAGAGCTAGAGAGCTCATTTTTGAGGTTAGCTTGTAATTGATTTGAACTTGTATGAGCATTTTGGAAGTAATCTAAAGAAATCCATTGCTTCTCTCTCTTTGTCTTACCTTGTGTGCGTGTGTGTGTGTGTATGTGTGTGCATGTTTGTGTGCTTCTCACTCACGCAATTGTGCCTTCACTTGCTCTAGGTCATCATACCATCCTCACGTCTTCCCGGATTGACATTAAAGGAGGTGCTACTCATCACTGAGCTACAACTTGCATACACATACTTTCATGTGCACATACATACACACATGCATACACATACTTTCATGCACACATATACATATACATACATACATACATACATACACACATATATATATATATATATATATATATATATATATATATATATATATATATATATATATATATATATATATATATATATATATTCTTGCACATATACATACACACATGGCCACACATACACATATACTCACATGCATATAACATACACGCACATACACATACACATACACATACACATATGCATACACATACACATACACATACACATAGTATTGTGAAGTGGACATCCCATTCATGCTTTTCCTAAAACAATGTCTGTTGTTTTACTTCACACTACCAATGGTGCTGAGAATGGGATTCAAATTGTGGTGGGTTATTATGAGAAGCATGTGCCTTAGCCCCTTTGCCACCATGCCACTTCTTATGGAAGAGGTAAAAAACGTGTCATATGTTGGAGTTAATGATTTTTTGACATTGTATCCAAAAATATCATGAGATGTTTATTTAAAAAAATAATGGTGGACTACATAATCTCTTTGAAACTCTCTGAGTAGTAAGTTATGTATTTGACACTCCAAGCCTCTATGATGGTTTCTATAAGCTGTGTGATTTTCCATCTGAATTCAATCACATAGGTATCAGAAGTTACTTGTTGCCCCATGATCTTCAAAAGTGTATCTAATCTAACCCAGATCTCAATTCTTTTTTTGCTATTTCTAGATTTGTTATTACGTTTTTTGTAACCTCGCAAAACTGTTTCCAACAATTCACATTGCATTTAGTTGTTTTCCATCACTGTTACTAAAGAATCTTCTTTTTTTTTAACCTCCCATTGACATGTCTTATAGTACATCACCTATATCTTGTGAAAGCTTTGGATTTTTTCTTAAATGAACATCACCACTATGAAATCCCATTTGTGAAAGTAGAGCTTCACATTTTTTTATGCATTCATTTGCAAGAGCTATAGATTGATGGAATATGCATAATCCAAGTGAAGGTGGACCAACTCATCAATGATCCTTAACTCTGCATGCAATGTACATATGTGTACATTAGTCAATTCTATTGGAAGTATGGGATCCCAAATCATGGCAAAAGATGAATAATTATGTAGATTAATATTTTTTTGGAAGGAGCTTCCCTAGTGTCAGTATTAGAAATCCACCCTCTTGTACCTAGGCTTTGCATACAATACAAACAAGGGTACTTACCGTTTGCACCCCCGCTTATATCAAACATATATTTTAGAGCATTCAAGTCTCCACTTAAATGCCACTCAATTTTAAACTTTCTAGAGTGGTTAACATTCAACAATTTGGATAACATTTGGAATGTCTGTCTGTAAGAATAACCACTTAAGTGTTTTATGATTCTCAGATGGAACTTGACCACCACCAACCCACCATAACTCCATTTGTGATTATACTTTGAGAGATGGAGTATCCAGTTTCTCAAGGCTATATTCCAAATCTCTATTGATTAGTGCAATAATTATTCTCTCCATCTTTTGATGTTTTTTCAATTTCAACTTCCTCAAGTTTTATTACAAATTTCAAAAGGTTAAAACATTCATGTTCTTTCATATCATAAAATTGAACCATGTATGTCTGAAGTCTTATAATATATATCAATATATTGTTAAATGCATTGTAAGTGAAATGTAAATTTTGTTTTCCTACCTCATCAGGCATGTTACCATGAATGTGTTCATAATCACCAGATATAGATGTGATTTTCTTATTCAAGCAAAGTCGATACTTTCCTATATGATGAGCTCTAGGCAATCCAAAGCTTTTTACTTTATTAAATGTAAGAAATTCACACAAAGTTTTTGAAATTTCTCCATAACCCTTTCTACTCACTCCAATGCCATCAGAAACCTCTTGAATTTGAGATGGTTATAGCATTCTCAATCCTATAGGAGTTTTTCTCATTTGTTTGAAAGCTCCTAACATAGAAGACAAATGTGGTAAATTTTTTCTAGATCCTTTTGATGTAAATCCCTCTGATATAGTACATTTTGCAAGTATTTTATGTATTGCATATATTTTTCATTGAAAAATCCAAGAGCCTTGAACAATATCCACATAAACCGTCATCACCATCTCCTACAAATCTAATCATATCATGAACATTATGAAAAGGTGGATGCCTTCTAGTTTGTGGATCAATTGGATAAACATCTCCATCTATCCATATGCCAATATGCTTTTTTTCTTCTTTGCACAATCCATCAACAACACAAGATTGTAGAGCTTTTCAGAATACCTTTCTCGTTGTTGCATACTCATGATTGATTGAAATATTGATATGGAACTTACATAGATTTCGGTTGGATGAAAGTTCAGTGAGAGTGTTTGGATTGAGGTTCTCCATGGTGAAAGTGTCTAGAATTATGAGAAAGAGAGAAGCGAATCTGCTATGGAGAGTAGAGTACAAAAGTGTAGAACATCCTAAATACACATTATATAGGTCAAAGAACAAGAGGGAAAACTTCAAATCACGTGAAGGCTCGAGGGGCACAAACTTTGAGGCATATCACTTTTCATGATTTTCACATGAACTTCCTCTCTCTTCCAAAACTAATATATTTGCTTAAGATACATTTTAAATGAGCCTACATGGAATTTGTTTTAATGATTTGACAACATTAATCTAGTACATTATAAAGGCACTGGCGAAGGGCCTCTATTGTGGTGTACATGCAATTTCAAAAACACATGTTTGGAAATCAGATCCAAGTGATGACTCCGTCGCCTCAATACCTCTATAGGGATCTCACCTATACAGCCTATTGGAGCTAAAGATGCCCAAAAGTCTACAAGAAAACTAAAAAAAATGCACATATATCTATCTCTCATGGACAAACGAAGGGGAAATGGAGTTTCATGTCCTCAAAGATGAATTTTTGGTAACAAAGGAGATGGAAGGGGGAGATGTGGGAGTGTATATGAGGCATAAAACAAGCTAAAAAAGAATAAAAACTAGGAATATACCTACGAAATTACTTCAAGATGTCTTCTCATCTTACTCTTACCATCACATGCTCGTCTTGATTAAATCTCCTTGGCAATGGCACCGAAAAATTGTTTTGCGTATTAATGTAGAACAATAATGAGTGTCAATATCCAGTAGGATCCTAAGTTCAATGATCAAAATGATCCATGCATATGTGGATGTGACACAAAGAGAAGCGCGCACACACACATGTAAGGAAAAGCAATAGAGTGGAACAATGGAATCTTTGCATGAAAAAAACAAGATTACAAGAATTCTTTCATTATTCCGCTAAGAATCAACCTCTAAAAATTATGTTACATGCTCTATTATAGTTTTTAGACTAGCTTCGTCCTGTTTCATGTCTGACATAGTTAAAAAACAGGATCCTAAGGTAACTTGAAGGTCCAAATTAACTCCAAAAAATATCAAACTTTGTACATAAATTCTTTACACATTGCCAAAACTTTATGGCTCTTTGACATGAAAAAAATGGAGTTAAACATTACAGAAAAAACATATTCTACAAGTGGTTAGTTATGAAAGTCACTTTTGTGTAATGGTGTTTTGAAAAAAAAACAATTGAGGGCTCCTTCTTATCTACTTCCTCTTCTTCTATGCCTTCTTGTGCCCACTCTTGTGCTCGTGCCTCTTCCAATAGTGCCCTCTCCACAACTGCCCTTAGAGATTCTGGAAGGAGAGGATGCACACTCATCTGATTGTTCCCTCTCACACCCCATTGTAGAAAACTTTTCTAGAAGTTTTATTGGCCAAAAAATTTGGAGAATCATTTTTGCAAGAAGACTTGCACTCACCACAAGAGAATAATATGGATTTTGATTGCAATATCTAGGACATTGATGAGTTTTGGCAAGAGGACTTGTGGGATGAGGTGTAAGACAACAATGAACAGATTGCCAATGGTAAAGCCACCCTTCACAGAGATAAAAGAATCATTACCACACATAATGGAAAATATTCATGTTTGAAGCATTGGAAATGTTAGTGAGGAAGTCTTAGAATGTGAGAATGTCAGTCTCAAAACCTTAACAAGTTACTCAGATAATATGAAGATATGTTGCAATGCAAAAAGACCAATAACTTGAAGCCTTAGAATTATAATCATGAGAGTTCCTTAGGAACTCTTGCTGGCCTAAGAAAAGCCAAAGTAAAATCCACACTTCAAAATTGAAGAAATCATTATACTAAAATTTCTCTATTGATTGCAAAACAAGCTTGATTAGATCCCAAAACTACAATTTTGAAACTTAGGTCAAGGAATTCCCTTAGACAAAGTAGGTGATTATGGTGAGGGTGATGAGAGTAAGACTTTTATCCCCTTTAATTTCAACAATCGTACTACTAAAAAAATCATAGACTGAGGATATGGTGTAGCTATAGCTACCAAGTCCTTATGGATCAAATGGGGAGACTAGATTAAATTCTAGTTGAATGAAACTTCAACTAGAAGATGGCCATATGGACAAATCCTTAGGTCTACTAGAGGGAGGTAGTTAACAAACTTGTGGTGTAGAGTTTGAACACAATCTTTCCATTGTGATTTTGGAAAATCCATAAATTACCAAGTATTATTAGGAAGACCTTTCTTACGATAGCTAAAAATAGTTCAAGATTGGGGTGGAAATGTAGCGTACCTACAATACCAAGGCACTATGAAAAGGATTGACTTGATCTTACATTCATAGATAGATGTGCTACCACTCCAATTTAAGATCATTAATCAAAATTCCAACAGTTATTCCAAGGAAGATTGTTCAAGTGAATTCCAGCCTGAAGATGACCATTGGATGCATGAGGACACACATCTATGGATGTGAAATGTTGCTCAACACAAAGATGAGAGCCAATGAAGGAATGAGATGCTAAAGTGGAAGGAATGCAACTTCAATCATCTCATAGAGGAGCTTTCATATTTTCCCATGAGACTCATGCATGAAGAGATTGAACCATATGATTAGGTGTAGATCTTAGCTACTCTACATGTGATAGTAATGAAAAAACCTTCAGTGAGTGTCAAGATGACGACAGATATGATCTATCCATGGTGAATGAGGTACCTAAGACCAAAGTTCCTAGATATCAGAGATTTTGTGTGTGTGAAAATGTTAGAGGAGAAGAAGACTGTATGATAAAAATGTAAATTCATACATGCAAGAAAGGGCAAAGGGAGCTTACACATATCCTCGATACTCCTTAAAAAATTGATGATTATTATTTGACAAAGGTAGGACTTTTAGACTCTAAAGGTACACCTCTATCAATTACTTATGATAAGGATATGTATTATGTTAGAGACCAAGTTAGAAGCCTCTGATAAGAAAGATGATGATAAAGAATAAATCTTTGCGGTCCTAGAGAACTTCATGAAATTAAAAAAGTATAAATCGAGATTCCTAGAAGAGAGGCAATACCAAGAGAACCTTACAAAAACAAAGAAAATACTAAGCAAGTATTCATATCTCATGAGGTGTACTTAGATTGTCAATGAATTGAAAATCAAGGAAGAGAACAAATTGATTAGTCTCCTCTGAGAGTACAAAGATGTATTTGCATGGTCCTATAAAAATGTAAATAGAGTTTTCGGAGAGATTTTCTCCCATAGGATACCTTTGATGCTTTGGGTAGAGTTACTGAACAGAGACCCTACATCTATACTGAGACATACTATGAAAAAATCAAAGAAGAGATTGATAAGTTGTTAGAAGTAGGTTTCATATACAAAATAGAACATAGAGAATGGGTTTCAAATGTAGTGGGGTCATACCCATACAAAATGGAAAAATATGTGTGTATCAACCTAAATAAGGTAAATGAAGCCACAATCAGGGATAATTATCCACTATCGATAACTGATCACTTATTAAAACTGGTGGTAGAGATAAAAGTATACAACTTCTTAAATGGACTTCTTAAATGGATTTTTTGGATACAATCAAGAATCCATTGCCTCTAAGGACCAATAGCGCAACAGCGTAACAACTGGAAATGCTCTTGAATGAATGACTCTCCTCCCAACCATATGCCTCTATATATAGCTCTCTCCAAGGGACTGCCTGCATGGGCTGGTGGATACTAACCATCCAAGTGTCAGCCATGTAACTACATGTGCGCCAAGTGTCCTAGTTAGCCAGAGTTAACTCCAGTGGATGCTTCTAGAAGGTTCTAGAGCTCTTTGGGCAAAACACTCTTCCCATGTACCCCATGGGGATTGAACCCAAGACCTCTTCCTTCACACCCTTGAGTCTTAACCATTAGGCTAAGTGGATTACTTGATTACAAGAGTAAATGACCTACCAGTAAGTCTAGACTCGAGATCTTTGGCCACACAAACGAATGACCAAACGGAGTCCGATTTTAGATCTGTCTAAACCAATCGGATCCCTAGATCAGAAACTTACTTTATTACATTCTTCCCCCCTTGGAAAATATTTTCGTCCTCAAAAATTAGAGCTATACATACTGTAGGCAACCCCCGAGCCTCATGTTCTAAAACTTGAAGAACATGCATTCATTCAAACAGGTTATTTACTTAGAACTTGAAAGTAAAAAACCTTATCATATTCTAGATCTTGAAGAACATGATCGGTTTATCTACTAAAAACTTGAAAGTAGAAAACCTTCTTTATTTGGGACCAACTTAAAATTTGAAAGCTGGAAAACGTCGTTGGATTGTGGAAACTTTTTCCCATGTTGAATTTTCTTCAGTTCCATCCTTCCATTTTACTAAGCACTCTTCATACAAGTGACTTCTTGTACGTTTATCTTGGGTGCAAAGTATCCTTTCAGGTTCATGAGGAACTGTTTCATTTACTGGAATAGGAACTATGACTTGTTGTCCAACTAGATTATCTGAATCTGTTAGACTCTTCCTAAGTCGACTAACATGAAACACTGGATGAATCCAAGTATCATCTGGAAGTTGTAATTCATAAGCCCACAAACCAACTTTCTTGGTGATTGGAAAAGGACCGCAATATCTAGGCGACAACTTGGCGCATTGACCAGTCTTGAACTTTTCCGATCTTTCAGGAATACAAAGATAAACTTGATCGCCAACCTGAAAAGTAACATCTCTTCGCTTTGGATCGGCATAAGCCTTTGCATGATCTTGAGCTTTCTTTAAGTTTTCTTTAGCTAACTTAAGTTTAAAGTTCATGTCTTGAAGGTACTCTTGAGCTGCTTGAACTCGTTCATTTTGAAGTCCCACTGCATAAGGAGACCTAGGCTGGAAACCGTACATCAACATGAATGGACTAAATTCAGTTGATGAATTCTTGGCACTGTTATAGGCAAACTCAGCTAAAGGAAGATAATCTTCCCAATCAGTCTGTTTGGAAGTAACATAAGCTCTGAGTATGTCTTCCAAGATTTGATTGACTTTCTCTGTCTGTCCATCTGTCTGGGGATGTTCAGCTGTACTTAAACTTAGTTTAGTTTCAAGTCTACTAAAGACTGCTCGCCAAAAATGTCTTATAGATCGAGCATCTCTATCAAAAACTATGTCTACTGGAAGACCATAGAGTCTGTAAAGTTGATTTACAAATATTTTTGCAAGTTCTGGAGTCTTATAAGTAGTTTTGATTGGAATAAACTGAGCAAGTTTAGTCAATCGATCAACTACAACCCAGACTGAATCAAAGCCCTTTTGAGTGCGGGGTAATCCAGAAATGAAATCCATGGAAATGTTTTCCCACTTTCCTTTGGGAATTTCCAAAGGATGCAGCAATCCTCCAATTTTAAGTCGTTCAAACTTATTTACTTGACATTTATGGCACTTGGACACATAGTTTTGCACATCTTGATGCAAACTAGGCCAATAAAAATGTCTTTTCACTAACTCATAGGTTCGGTTAATACCAGGATGTCCTACACTTGGAGCATCATGGCATTCGAAAAGTACTTGATTTCGTATGTCCATTATACTTGGGACACAAACCTTACCTTTATAAAGCAAATATTCATCTTGGAGAGAATAGTGTTTAAACTTTCTCTCAGAAGTACTTGCTTCATTTTGTTTAGCTTGTTCAGCTGCTTTCCATGCTTGACTTAAGCTTGGATCCTCTTTGCAGCTTCCTTTCAAAGTTGAAATAAATTCACTTTGAATTTGTACAAAACTTAGATTGTTCAACATAGGCATCCGACTTAAGGCGTCTGCCACTGCATTGAACTTTCCTTTTCTGTACCTGAGCTCATAATCGAACTCTTGCAACTATTCGACCCATCTAGCTTTTCTACCTCTAAGATCAGGTTGGTTTGCAAACCACTTAATGCTCTCTTGATCAAAGACTATGGTCAACTTTGATCCGTACAACTAATGGCGCCATTTCTTTAGAGCATTTATAATAGCGAACATCTCTCGCTCATAGCTAGAGTAGTTTTGCTGAGCAGGACTTAGCTTTCTACTCTCGAAAGCTATTGGTCGACCATCTTGGCTTAGTACTGCTCCTACTGCAGATGAACTTGCATCTGTCTCTAATTGGAAAGGCTTGTTCGGATCTATGATCTGTAGAATCGGGGCCAATGCTAAAGCAAGTTTAAGTTCTTGAAAACTCTTTGCTTGCTCTTCTTTCCAATTTAACTTTTGATGCTTCCCTTTGAGTTGATGCGTCAAAGGTACTGCAATCTTGGCATATCTAGCCACAAACTTCGGATAATATCCTGCCAATCCGAGAAAACTTTGTAGTTCTCAAACCGTCTTGGACTCAGGCCATTCAAGAATCGCTTGGATCTTTTCAGGATCAACTTTGATTCCTTCCACGGCAATAATATGGCCTAAATACTTTACTTTTGGGGTAAAGAATTCACATTTTGACTCTTTACCGTAAAGTTTATTATCGCGAAGTAGTTGAAAAACTTTTTTCAAGTGCTCTAAGTGACTTTCATGATCTTTACTGTAGATCAGAATATCATCGAGAAAATCTACAACAAATTTTCCCAAATACGGCTTAAGCACTTGATTCATCAAAGTCATAAATGTTGCGGGTGCGTTTGTCAACTCGAATGGCATCACTAAAAACTCGTAGTGACCAAACTTTGTTCGAAAGGCTGTCTTGGGAATATCATCATCTTTGATTCTGATCTGATGATAACCTTGGTGTAAATCAATCTTAGAAAAGACTGTAGCTCCCTTTAAACTATTGAAAAGATCTTCGACTAGTGGCATGGGATACTTGTTCTTTATCATAAGATTGTTTAACGCCCTATAATCTACGCACAGCCTCATAGTACCATCTTTCTTTTTCACTAGAAGGATGGGTGTTGCCCATGGAGACTGGCTTGGGCAAATAAATCCTTTATCCATATATTCTTGAATCTGATTTTCTACTTCTTGATTCTGGACATAGGGGAGTCAGTATGGGTTTTGAGATTTTGGCTTGGTACCCGAAAACAGATCTATGTTGTGATCGATGTTTCCACGAGAGGGTGGCAAGCCGTAGGGGAGTTCCTTAGGGAACACATCTTTGAACTCCTTCATTAAATTGTTAAATTTAACATGAACTTCTCGAGGAATAAAGGACGAGACATAAGAAACTTGATTTATATTATCAGAATCTATTACATCGGTGCCAAGGACAAGAAAAGCTTGAGTCCTGGCTTCATTATTTACAAGTTTCTTAAGTTCAGTATATGAAACCAAAGGGATACTTGGAACATCATGCTCACCTTGATTTTATACACTACACCGTCGCGCTGGAATTCCAAAGTATTAGTAAAATAACACCTGGTCAATGAAGGTCCTAGACTCCATAGCCACTCTCTCCCTAAAACCAGATCTACCTGATCCATGTTCATTATTTGGAAGTCCAAGGTGTCTTTAAACCCTTGGATTTCTAGTTCCAAATTACATATCATTGTGTCCCAAACACGGGTGTCTTGACCATGCATCATGGAAACAATGTATTTATGAGGAGATGGTTTCTGAGGAAGACTCAGTTTTTTCACTAACGCATAATTAATAAAATTATGCATAGCAGAGTCATCCACCATTATCCGGATGGTGTGCCCTTTTACTGATCCATGCAGCTTGACCAAATCATGTGGACCAAACTCTTGAGGTTGCCACATGTTTTTGGAGATCTGACATGAATGGGTAGTGTCGCAGTGCATTATCTTAACCTTCTTTGCACTTGAATTTGCATCCAAGTCCAAAGTTTGAATCAGATGTATTTGCTTCTTACCCTTTCCCTTACTTTCTCTTCTAACTGGACAAGCACGACTACGATGTCCTGGCTTGAGACACTTAAAGCACAAATTTTCTTTTTGCACTTTATCATGATCTTCTGGAGAAAGGACGTGTCTAAAAACACGAGGTTTTTTAGTCACCCTTTCATTTGATCTAGTCCCCTTGCCCTTACGCTTAAAGTTATTCTTCTGGGAATAACTGCTTTCTTGCGGGACATCCAGACGTGAGTTATCCTCATAAATCTGGGCAACCTTAATCGCCTCTTCTAGGGATTTAGGTGCATGCCTTTTGACTTCATTTCGAATTCGCTGGTTAAGTCCTCTGACAAAACCGCGAAGACGATGAAAGTCATCTAAGTTCTTTAATTTCAAAATAACATCTCGGTATTCTAAAATATACACTGATAACGGTCTACCTTTCTGTTGAATTTTATCCCATGCCTCCCAATTGCGTTCCTCCTCATTCTCGGGGAGAAACTCTTTCTTGAAAAGGCGGGAAAATTCAACCCAGGTAGTAGGTTTCTTGTGAGTCTCAGAGAGACTCATCCACCAAGTATAAGCTTTAGGTCCTAGTGATAAACTCGCTTCTACTACTCTCACATGATTGGGGGTATGTTTGAGTTCATGGACATCGTTCCATTTCTCCAAGAAAGTCAAAACTGCATCTTTGTTCCTATCCTTATCCTCTCCAGAGAAATAAGGAGGACGGATCTCCTTTCCTAAGGAAAGATCCACGGGGCGGTTATGGCTTTCTGACATCCCTACCGAAGTGGCAAACAAAGGAGTAGAAGATATCAAACTAAGATGGCTCATACTTCCCGTTAGGGGAAACATGTCTATCTGGGGAGAGGATAATCCCTTATCCTTTTCCATCCTAATAGACATTGGAGAAGTTGCGATCATATCTGTGTGACTACCCAAAGTAGCCTTACTGATATCCCTAGGCGTCTGAAGTAAGTTCAGAATGGCCTTAAGGTGATCTTGGATTCCATCAACAGATTGACGGAGTACCGCAACCTCATCCGGAATACTGGACAACCGTCCAAGTCTTTGCTCAACTAGCAACATCCTACTTTCCATATCTTTCCCCTCGTTTAAAGTAGTGTTTGTTTCCCCTTTTCTCGCTGAATCCTCAACGTCTAATGCTACAATCGTTGATTCTATTTTAGATGCATCAGATGCATGACTAGTATTTGAAACCATAGGTGCAGATGAATGCAATGCACGTGCAACTATTGGTGGTCTAATCATGAATGAGGATGTTACTAACATAGGAATGGAAACATACATGGATGCACTAGTAGTACTTGTAAGCGAGACGTGGCTAGAAGTCCCCTCCATCGCACACAGAGCGTTATTAAACTAACTTAGTATTCCTAACGCAGGTGGTGTGTGCAATCAAAATCAAAAGAGCTATGCAAGAATATCACAAGAAATTGTCCATGATGATTTGGTCCATCGAGGTCGACTTGATTCTAGCCGAAAGTGCTAGAATTATGACGAAGATAGACCTCCAGATCTTCACTCCACAGCTCCACTTCTGTTGAAATTTGCTCGAACTTTTAGCTTTCTACAGCTTTGACCACCACAGATATGCACTCGGGTTCGGTTGGGGTAATAAGCAAACTCCAAAGATTAATCAAAATGAGAAGATCTCGGCTCGGGATTAGCAGAGCAGAGATACAATTGGAACTGAATAAAATATGCAGAGAAAGAAAGCACCAAAAACCTCTACTTCAGTGGATAAGGCACTGTAGTCTCTCTGCAAGGTCGCGGGATCGATTCCCAGGTACTGCTCAGTACTGATATCTCTTTTTTAGCTCCTTATTGAGACCTTCTGCAGCGACAAAAGCGAATAACTTGATCTTCTTTGTAGAACTCTTCGCGGACGCCTGTGTACTTCGTGGACAGGCGACCGATTTCCCAAGTTGAGAATGGTGGTTCGAGTTTCGCGGGCTTACAGCAGAAATGATTAACCTTCTTTTGCTCTTGCCTTCTTCAATGCTGACCTGTGACAATATGCAGCGTCTGCGAATGTGGGTCGTCAGCGCCCGTGGGCTCTTTGGATAGGCGAGTGCACTCCTATCGGGGGGACGGGGGTTCGAATCCCTTGTTGTTCACAGTAGAGTGCTTAAACGTTTTGGTACTCTTAGCTCCTAAGCTTCGCAATGAAGATGATTGCGGCACGCATCTCTAGACAGCTGGGAGCAGAATTCGAAAAAGAGCTTATGCACGCCAAGAATTCACGAGCAAGATGATGAAGATGAGAGCTATGGGGAATGCTCTTATACCAATGCAACAGCATAACGACTGGAAATGCTCTTGAATGAATGACTCTCCTCCCAACCATATGCCTCTATATATAGCTCTCTCCAAGGGACTGCCTACATGGACAGGTGGATACTAACCATCCAAGTGTCAGCCATGTAACTACATGTGCGCCAAGTGTCCCAGTAGCCAGAGTTAACTCTAGTGGATGCTTCTAGAAGGTTCTAGAGCTCTTTGGGCAAAACACTCTTCCCATGTACCCCATGGGGATTGAACCCAAGCCTTTTGGCAATTCACATAACTCCCAAGTACCATTCCTATGTATGGAATCCATTTCCGATTGCATAGCACTCATCCATTGTGGATCGTCATATGTATCTTCAAAAGAAAGTGGCTCTTCATTACATGATGTAGCAATAAGAGAATAATCCACAAAATTACTTGATGCATGGTGAGAGCTTGATCTTGTTCTACCAAGTAAAGGTGCACTCAATTTAATGTCCTGCAAAGTTTGTTTCAGCCACTTTGGCATAGATTGTGCACTCTTGATAGACATGCGTTCATTATGTAAAACATCTTCAATATGTACATCATGCGTGGGCTGAATTTCATGCTCAGTTTCAGCCATATTTTGATGCAAATGTTCAGCCATATGTGGCTGGAAATTTCCAACAGTTTTGACATTTTTTGGCTGAATTTTTTCAGCCATGTTTGGTTGGAAATTCTCTGCATTTTCAGCCCCATTTGGCTGGAATTTTTCAGCCCTTTGAACCTCAGTTGGCTGATCTACATGGCCATAGTCAAGCGCACCATTTTGGAACAAAGGCATGAGTGTATCAAACACATCTTGTGAGCTAACTGTTGGCAGTTTTTTGCATTCAAGTAGAGGGAAAACTGAATTTTCAGCAAATACCACATCTCGACTCACAATAATTGTGTTCGTCAATGGATGGTACAACTGATATCCCTTACTTTCAGCACTATAACCAACAAATATACATTTCTTTGCCTTGTCATCAAGTTTGTGACGTTGTTGTGATGGCACAAGAGCATATGCCAAACAACCAAACACACGCATATGAATAACCATAGGCTTATGACCATTCCAAGCCTCATAAGGAGTGATGAATCTCAATGCTTTTGTAGGGCAGCGATTCAACACATAGTTTGCACACATGACTGCTTCCATCCAAAACTTATGAGGAAGATGCTTTCCCTTAACCATACATCGTGCCATTTCAAGTAGAGTTCTATTTTTACGCTCGGCAACACCATTCTGTTGAGGTGTATATGGCACCGTACATTGGTGTGAAATACCTCTTTCACGAAGAAAAGCATTAAACTCATGTGACATGTACTCACCACCATGATCCGTGCGTAGAGTCAAAAGCTTTTGTGAAGAAAAAATTTCAGCCATAGCTAAAAATGCTTTGAAGCAAGAAAATACCTCATTATTTGCTTTCATAGGATACACCCATGTATGGCGAGTAGCATCATCAATGAAGGTAATAAAATATACATGCTTCCCAAAAGATGGAGTCTTGACGGGACCACATACATCACTATGAACAAGTTGCAATTTTCTTGTAGTGTGTGTATGACTATCTTTTGGAAAAGAAGCACGATGCATTTTTCCAAGAATGCAACCTTCACATGCATGCTTTTCAATGGACTCAAGTGTAGGCAAGCCAATAACCATGTCCTTCTTTTGCAAGTAGAGCAAACTATTGAAGTTTAAATGACCAAAACGAGCATGCCAAAGCTCCATTTCAGCCATGGAAGAAGTATGAGCAACTAAGGCATTCGAGGCAGCCCTCTTGTATGTATCCATGCGATACAAACCATTACATAATGTATCGGACATCACAATAACATCGCCATTGCTGAAATCATGAACCATACACTTATCATCAACAAAGTGTACATGAAGTCCAGCTTTGGCAATCAACGGAACTGAAATTAAGTTCTTTTTGATACCGGACACATACAATGCATTTTTCAAGAGAATCACACCTCCATTTGCAGCTGTAAGCTCAATTTCTCCTACTCCAATGATAGGATAAGAGGCATTGTTTGCACATACCACATGTCCTCCTTTAGGTGCATCTTTCAAAGAGGCAAAAAATCTTTTGCATGATGTTATGTGCTTTGAAGCACCACTATCAAAGAACCAATCCGAATCAGCCTCACTCACAGCCATACATTTAGAATGTAAAAAAGCATCATAATGACATGTAACAACACATGCCCAAAAATCTTGAGCCATGTTAGCTTCATCATTCTTTGCATTTGCTGAATTTTCAGCAATAGACATGCCGGATTCCTTCTTCTTTTCATTGCGTTTTGCAAGCTTTCTACACTCATCAATAGTATGACCAGCCTTCCGGCAATATTTGCATCTCTTCTTCTTTTGCAAATCACCATCATTAAAGGAATGAGTGGAAGAGGAAGCTTGAGGCTTTGGTTTTGATGAACCCAAAGCTGAACCATACTTGCTTTTCCCCTTTTGTGAGATAGCAAGTGCTTGTGTTCCCTCAATCAAACCACTCCTATTCACTCTAGATTGCTCTTCTTGCAAAAGAAGAGACACAACCTCATCAAATGCATACATATTAGGATTTCCTTTTGAACCCAAACGGAGTGTAGTAGCAAAGCTTTGAAAAGATTCCGGTAATCCTTTAAACAATGTAGAAATGAGTGATGCATCCGAAATGATCTCATCTATATTTGCCAATTGCTCTTTCAAGTCCTTGATGTGTGTCACATACACACCCACTGACTCATTTTCAGCCATACATACATCCTCAAGTTGCTTCCTCAAGTATGCAACATGTGCTTCATTACGCACGGCATACAAAGAAGCAATAGTGTCCCATGCCTGTCGTGATGTAGAACATGACCGAATGTGTGGAACTATATGACGCTTCACTGAAAGCGCAATCAAAGCATGAGCTTGAGCATCTTTTCCATCCCATCTAAGCTGCTCCTGTGTAGGTGGAGAAGCAGAAACCACTATACTCGAAGAAGAAGCTCCATCTGTGACAGTAGACTGTGAAGTAGAAGCACCTGCCGGTCTTCGATCTACATCTGCCACTATGTTCCAAAGTTGTTTTGCAACAAGAACATGCTTCATCATGTAAGACCACATCGGATAGTTGGTCCCATCAAGCTTATCTTCAGCTTGAAGCATGCCAAACAAGTCATTGTTGCCGGCCATTTCACTAAGGAACAAGAATGTGACAAAATCTTCACTTCGAATGAAAGCTGAAATGAGTGCTGAAATTTCAGCTCACAAACCGTCACTCTGATGGCAATTCTGATTGCACGAATGACTTCGAAATAGGGGTAAAACCCCAGCGCACCTGTTGGAAATGTTTCCGAGCTGCTGAAATTCACAGTTCTATGCTCCGAAGTCGATTTGCACTGTTAAAGAGCGCGCGCGCCGCAACGCGAAAAACCGAAACTTGAGAAGAAGCTGAACCTGCTCTGATACCACTGTTGGGTGTGTGTAGAAGTGCGAGATACACACAAGAAGCACACACAAGGAGCACAAACGCAGCAAGACACACGGAGAAGAAGATGGCTAGAATAGCTCTCTCTATTGATCGATGAACAGAACTGAAGTAAGAGCTGAATAATATCCCTAAGTACAAAGTACCACCACATATGAGAGTATCAAGTATGTGGTAACATGGGGAAAAAACCTCTAGCCAGCACTAGAGTAAAAAGTGCCCATGTATAGGGAAAAGGTTCACATCAAAGCTACTCGAGGAACACATAGTGTAACAATTTATCTATACTGATTCCCATCATAAAAGCTATATAAGCATGGCCTATGTGAAGCTCTACATACCATTTGCACACTACTAAGCCCTTCATCTAGATTCCATCTAGATTGCCATCTAAGCTCCATATTGGGAGCACATGGGTGGACAAAACCATCTTTGTAACTACATTGCTCTTGGAAATTTGAGAATTTGAGTTCTCTATCTTGTAACCACAAGCATGGCAGTTAATGACCAATAAATCCATTGTTACGATCAACAACATAATGATCAAAGTGTGCTCTTTCATCCATCAAACTGAAGAACCTCATAAACGTAGTCAAGGGCACTAAAACCTCATGTAGAGCCAACTCAAAGACAACCAGTAGCTCCAGTTCCTAGGTAGATACCAAGGAATTGTTTCAATTGTAGAAGAGCTCAACTATTTAAAGATTTTCTAGACATTTCAATGAAAGTGATGTGGCTACTTGAACCCTTAGAGTTCCAAGTAAGCCTAAAATGAGAGAGAGAAACATTGACATTCCAGTCTAGGCACTCATAAGGATTGAAGAAAAAAGAAAAGCCATTGAAGCCAATCTAGGGAAAACAACTGACAACAAGATGCGAAAAGAGAACCAATCACATACCTTCTCTAACTAACAAAATAAATGAATACATGGAGCAAAAAAAAAAAAGAAAGAGGGTTCATAAATCAACTAAGAAAATAGAAGAATTGTAGAGCTCAATAATAAATTCTCAAGAAAAAATTAGGAGTGTCAAAAAATGGAGCAAGAAGCGAGTAGATGAAGAGCTTTAAGCCAAATCAAATATTGATTCTATATTTGGCTGAAGTCTTGACCACTACTACATGATTATCATAAGTGAATCTAGAGAAATGTTACCTGATCTAGGATAAAAAAGGGTATAAATCTCTAAAACAATGATCAAGGTAGCTTAAAAGTGCTAGAAATACCTCCTCTTGTTATCCATTTCACATGTATTCCTAAGAAACAATTTCAAAAATTGAGGGGGCAAGAAAACCTTAGGAATCATCACACAAAATTTTTGAGTCTATAAGACCTGAACACCATGAAGTGATAAATAAGCCTACTAACATTGACATGACATATGAAGAAAAGAGCCATGAACTAGAGGCAAAGACCTTTAGGCAAAAGAAATTATGTGATGAAGTACTGTTGACAGGATGCGGGAAGAAGCAAGTATGGACACACATGAAGATCTAGCACTAAGGCAACTTATTTTTTTCAAAACCCCCACATCATTCTAAAGTGATTCTCATCACTACGAACCCTTGTAAATATCATTTCACCTTTTTGTAGCTCCATTTTGTACAAGCCGAGGAGTCCTCGAGCTTGGGGAGCCTTAGATGTAGTTGCCTGTCAATTTTCACAATTTTTAGATCTCGTTTGGGCCCTCAAATAAGCCCCGGAACCTAATTTTTAACTAGGCCGGACACTAGGTCTGAACAGGGCCAAAGCTAGTCAAGAACTATAAATAGAGCTAGAGAGCTCATTTTAGAGGTGAGCTTCTTGTAGTTTGAGCTTGTATGAGAACTTTCTTGCAATAGAAGTGATTCCATTGTCTTACTCTCTTTGTTCTTGCGGTGTGTGCGCGTGTGTGTGTATGTGTGTGCATGCTTGTGTGCTTCTCACTCACGCACTTGTGCATCCACTTGCTCGTGGTCTTCATACCATCCTCATGTCTTCCCGGATTGACATTAAAGGAGGTGCTACTCATCACTGAGCTACACCAAATTTTGGCGCCGTTGCCGGGGATCGAGCTTTGAGGACGAGCGTGTGATGGTAAGACGTAGAGAGGACGCGTTGGAATGGTAAGTAGTAGGTAAATTTCTGATTTTCCTCCATCTCCATCTTCACCTTCACCTCCTTCTCCATCTCCACCTCCACCTCCTTCCCCACTACATATCCCCTCTTCCCTTTCTTTCCCTCATTTGTTGTGTGCGAGTTTGAGAGAGAGCGATTGTGTGTGTTTGCATTTGTGTGTTTTTTGCATGTTTCTTGCAGGTACCAGCTCCATCATCATCTCCAGCAAGCTCAGCAGGTACAGAAACTGCCTGCACAGTCCCCGAGGCGTTGAGCTCGAGCTATCGCGACACTCCGAAAAGTTCGACTTCTCACGATTCTGAGTGCACCACGGCATGGCGCAGGCCTAGAGCTCCTAGGAACCCTAGATAGAACAGGAAAATTCGCCATATCACGAGCTATCGCGACACTTCGGGGTATCGCGACACTTCACGACCTATCGCGACACCTCAAGGTATCGCGACACTTCACGAGCTATCGCGACACTTCGGGGTATCGCGACACTTCACGAGCTATCGCGACACTTCGGGGTATCGTGACACTTCACGACCTATCGCGACACTTGGGGGTATCGCGACACTTCCAGTCGACCTATCGCGACACTTGGGGGTATCGCGACACTTCACGACCTATCGCGACACTTGGGGGTATCGCGACACTTCACGAGCTATCGCGACACTTCGGGGTATCGCGACACTTCACGACCTATCGCGACACTTGGGGGTATCGCGACACTTCCAGCCGACCTATCGCGACACTTGGGGGTATCGCGACACTTCACGAGCTATCGCGACACTTCGGGGTATCGCGACACTTCACGACCTATCGCGACACTTGGGGGTATCGCGACACTTCCAGTCGACCTATCGCGACACTTGGGGGTATCGCGACACTTCACGACCTATCGCGACACTTGGGGGTATCGCGACACTTCACGAGCTATCGCGACACTTCGGGGTATCGCGACACTTCACGACCTATCGCGACACTTGGGGGTATCGCGACACTTCCAGCCGACCTATCGCGACACTTGGGGGTATCGCGACACTTCACGAGCTATCGCGACACTTGGGGGTATCGCGACACTTCACGAGCTATCGCGACACTTGGGGGTATCGCGACACTTCACGAGCTATCGCGACACTTGGGGGTATCGCGACACTTCGACCCGAGCTATCGCGATACATGGCCTTAACGCACGAAATTTTAGAGTGAATATTTGGAGTAAATTGAGAACAATTGAGCTTAGTTTTGGTCACATTGGAGTAACATTAGAGCCTTAGAAGTGGGACAAGGCCTAGGAACCTGTGAGGAAATCCCTGAACCCTGAGAGCCTATTTTGACCCCTATCTGCCTGAATGGTCACAACTTGACCATACGAACTCCGATTGATGAGATTTTGGTCTCGTTGTAAAGCTCGTTGAGAATCCTACGTGGACCTCGACTGGTTTTTGTAAGAATTATACGCGGAGTTTCAGAACATGCATTTTTAAGTTGACCTTTAGGTGGAACTAAGTGGTTCTCAGATTCAGGGGGTACAGTGAGTTACTCCAGGGGGACTAAAATTATTGAAGTGTGTCTTTCAAATACTTGTGGCAATCAATCTATACTAACTGGTGAGTTCTTGCAGGAACTTTGTGGGCACTCAAGGCAATCAAAGCAAGCTAGCGAGGGTGAGTACCGGGCCTGGGAGAAGGCTTCCTGGGCTTGCATAGCTGTCGGGTCAACCAGCTGATTGAGGTTGGAAGATCTCATAACCCTCCTTTGTCAACTCCTAGCCTAGGCTAAGTACGACTTAGGTGTGGTAATTAACTAGGGCAACGTTAGGCACGAATTAAGTCCAAGAGAATTAATCAACCAAGTGCAAGAAAATAAATAGGTCTTAAGTGCGAAAACACTAAGTGACAAAAAGGTAAACGGGAATCGATCACTCATCAAGTGCTGAAATTCATTTAAGTACTCCTGACGACGCAATTTCAGACAAGACCATAAACATAATAATCAACTAAAAAGAACAAAGTGATTGGGGCAAAATCAACCTACAACGAGAGTGTGTTGGGGTTCCAGGGGGTGAATAAATCAGGCATATGAACCTTAGATCAGGCAGACACTTAGGCCGAGACAGACAAAGCCTCAGATCTTCTGAAGCTAGTGTCAATCACACTGCCAGGTCTTGGGCCCAGCAGTTGAGTGATTACCCATACACTGCCAGATCAGAGACAAGTGATTCTGAGATGTCCTATCACATGGAGAGATCAGTAGGTAGTTCAGGGTTGGCATATCTAGAAAAGCCAGAGGGGCCTTATAAGACTCAATTGGAATATATCAGGACGAATCGTCTAGGTGCTCGCATCTACGAAGACGGACTGAGAAGATCAGTGGTCCAGATTAAGAACCCCGACCAACCCCATGGAATAGACCACCCGGTAGTCAAGTTTGAGAATGGAGCATACCTAGATAAAGAGGGGACTATATATGTAGTCACCACTCTTCCCGATAGAACTGATGAGTTTGGAAATGTGATTGCAGAGACCGACATGGGAGATATAGAGCAAGGGAATTTAGAGAGAGAGCCAAGAACTCCCCGTGGTAAGTCTGTCTTGACCAGAATCATGACTCCTGAGTGGATTCCACAAGATAATAAAAGCATAGATCTGCTTTTAAATCGGGAAACCGATGAGGCTTTTTGGAGATATAGAACCTCTCAACCTCAGGAGGGGAACACCCTCACAATCTACGAGTTTAAAGACCCTGATAGTCCAGGCCAAGTAACCTACCTAGACACTGCATCAGAGAGAATCTTCGTGGTCACTGAGCAGGGCAGACATGCCTACACTTGGAAGGGTGAATTAGTTTTTCCCCAACCAAGGTCTACTGTGTCCTTTGGTCATCAAGGAGCTGGGACCTCCCACGCTCATGGCGCTCAAAGAGATAGAGGTAGAGACAAACCTGAGGTAAGTTTTGCCAACGCCCTGGGAAGAGAAAGAACGGGAACAGAAAGGAATAGAGTAGAAACTGAGAGACATAGAACCCCATGGAATCACCGGGACATTGATGAATTTCCTCTGCCAAGGCCGAGAGAACACACTAGGACCCTGCGTCCAACCCAACTTGTGAAGTCCATGAAGAATTACTTCGATGGCACGGGAGACCCGTATGACCATGTGGCAGAATTTCGACAAGTGTTGAAAGCTGAACAAGTGGAGGACCTATTCACGCAATATAATGCTTTCGGTCTAACCCTTAGGAACACTGCCCTTACGTGGTTCCAACCACTGAATGAGAGGCATTTCAGAAACATAGACCAACTCTTAGAGGCATTTATTGTTGAGTTTTCTAAGAGTGGAATCAGGCACAACACCTCCTCACTAATTCATAGCTTCAAACAAACACCTCAAGAGACGGTCAGACTAGCTGGAAGAAGATTTAGACAGTACCTGGAGAGATGCCCTATGCCGGAGTTGCCCACACCAGCCAAACAAGTGGCCTTGTTCCTAGATGGATTGTTGAGCACTAAGCTCAGGTCATATGTGTACCTGAAGGACCCTAGAACGATAGAGGAGTGCGTGCGCATGTGCATAGACATTGAGGACAATCTCGGTGAGAAATTAGGACTATCAAAAATCTATAAGGATTCTGATAACGCTAGCACACAGACATCTGGTCAATCCGCATCCATCGAGGAACTTGCAGAGAAGGTAGCCCAAAAACTAGGCGTCTCTAGCAAGCAAATTCCGAGATTTGCCCCAATTAAGCGGTGTTACAATTGTGGCGGCGAACATATGGCAAGTGTATGCCCCATTATGGCTCAACCTCAGGCGAACCTTAGTGGCCAGTACTGCACCATAGAGCGCAGGTACACCAATCACACGGCACAAGACTGCCCATATAACAAACAAACTGTTAGGCAAAATTATCCTCAGCCATATCCACAACAGGGTAGATACCAGAATCAGTACCCATCTCCACAATACAACAGACCGCAACAAACCTATCAGCCACCTTATCAAGGGCAGCAGAGACCTCAACCAGTCCTAGTGCAGCAACCCCCTACTCCAACCAATGTGATCCCAGTGAAGTATGCATCTACTGAAGAAAATCTGAATAGAGCCATAGTCCCAGTCACCCCATTGCTATCAGACAGTGATCCCAGTGACCATAGTTTTGACTCCGCACATATTGATAGCCCACAGGCTTACTACATGCAGTCACCCGAGCATAACGAGTCATACTACTATGAGGACCCAAGTGAAAATAATGGGGAACCAGAGTATTCTAATGTCATGTACACAAACCCCAACTCTAGACCTCAACCTAGGCAGGTACGACCCCCATTTCCTAGAGGACCATGCTTCAGATGTCAGGGAGATCACCTTATACGTGATTGCCCACTGCCTGCCCCTACACAGCCTCAACCCGTAACCATTCAGGGCTTCTGTCAAGATTGCGGGAAAGAGCATCTCCTACGAGATTGCCCGAAGAACCCTAATAACATGCCTAAAATCACTCCTATCAATGTCGTTGGGTTAGTTGTAGACTCCACAGGGAGTGTAACCTCCACTGCACCTGTGCAGGTGATCACAAGAGCCCAGACACGCCAACAACACCAAGGTGTGGGTCCCGAAAAGAGCCCCGAGGTGAGTGAAACAGAGAGCATACCCAAAAAGAGGGCTAGCACCTGGAAGGATAGTCGTGAAAGAATGAAGAGACAATGGGCAAAAAAGATAAATGAACTTGAGGAAAGCGTGAGAGAAACCAAGGCAAGAATCACAGAAATCACATCTCAACCACACTCCCACACACTTCCACCACTACCACCCCCATCACCCTCCATTTCTCCACCCTCTAACACACCCCTCGTAACCCACCCACCACCCCGAGTAGGATCAGTATTAGCTGACCCCACTCCTGAAGGCTTGAACATGATGTTTAAAGCCTACCAGGCGCGACTTCAAGAAGGGCCAACAGCTGCAAACCTAGACAGGAGTTACCCTAGAGCCGACTTAGAGATTGAACGGATGAAGATGTGCATGAAAATGGTAGAACAAGCTCAAGCTATACTTGAGACTAGCCAAAAGTTCAATCAGACGAACGCTGTCAAGCCGGATTTGCATTTCCAAGGCTTACTAGAGAGATTAGAGCAGTTGGTAAACAAATCACAAGTTGCTTTACCTCCACAGGCTCAACCAGTTGTTGAAAGAGGAAGCTCACCCCAAATGGTAGCTTATGTCCCTAATTCTACGGATGCTGGAATACCTCCTTCAATACAACAGTACTCTCCAGAGTTCTTGCGGGAAATACAAGAAGAGAAATGGGCCAAAGAGAAGGGTGATTCCCCTCCTATTCCTGAGATTGATGATCTTCGTGATCAATTTCCCCAAGACATTCCCTCTATCTATGGGGATCAAGCAGAGCAACAAGAGGATGAGAGATTAGATTTTGAATCTAATTCTTTACAAGAGTTGCCTCATTTCACAGGCCCATGGGAATCTGAATCTCTCCAGATCAGAGCGCCCACGATATTGGTAAGAAACGAAGACTCAGTGATTCCCAAGAACACTGATGTTGTGAAAAACACTAAGGTTCAATGTCACCTCACTGTAGAGGAGCTGCTCAAGGCAAAACCGGAGCTCTGGAATCATGTGAAGGATCAGGTTCCAGAACTTGAATCCAATATACCAAAAGGAGACTCTAAGCAGAAAGTTCCCGAGATACCTCTCGACAAGATAGGAGACATGAGCGAAGGTGAAGAAGGTAACACTTATCTTCCGATCACCTATCAAGGTTACACAACCAAAGCAATTGTGGATTCGGGTGCCAGAGTTGCTATCGCGACCATCTCCCTATGGAAGCGATGGGGCAAACCCACCTTAAGACCAACGAGAATGAAACTTCAAATGGCAGATGGTCATTTTGAAAGACCTCTCGGACTGCTTGAAGGGATAACTCTAACCACTTGTGGTGTGGAGTTTGAACATACGTTTGCTATATGTGACTTTGAGAAGAATAATGTTTACGAGATGATCCTAGGAAGACCCTTCCTACGACAATTACAAATAGTACAAGATTGGGGAACCAACTCCTTGTACTTACAGCACTTAGGGGTCACCACCAAGGTCAATCTGAAGGATCACACCTTCAGAGATGTACCACCCCTACAGTGGAATCCTATCCACAAAGCGAAAGAAGACTCTATCTCCGTGCATTCTGGAAGTTCACCTGAACCATCCTGGTTGCATGAAGATACTCACTTGTGGATGTGCAAGGTCGCGGAGGAAGAGGAAAAGCGCCGAAAAGCGAGAGAAGAAGGAGCTCCCCCAGGAGATAGACCAATAAAAGACCCAGCCTATACACCGATGATATTTCCAAATGAGGAATTTGAGCCTCATGGTTGGGCAGAAATCTTAGCTACCATGGACATTGCAGTCAATGAAGAACAATGGACACCTCATTGTGATGAGGAGGGTTATGACATTTCAGTGTTCATGTGTCAGCCCTTGTTGGAAGAGTGTGATCCTAGTGAGTCCATGGAAGAAGAAGAGAGTGACGATGATCTAGAATCCATTGTGATGGATACTTACTTTGACTCAGAGGAACACTACTTAGAAGACATAGGAGTGTTAACCCAAAAAGAAGAAGAACCCCTTGCGAGTATTAAAACGATAAATTCAAAGAAAGGAAGTGAAGGAAGTCAAAAGAAAAAGAAAAGGAAAGCAGTAAGACAAGAAGAGGAAGAATCATTGTTTGAAGTACCCGAAAATTTCAAGAAATATGAAGTGGAAGACCGGAAAATTTTGGTACGAATGCCTAAGAGAGAGGCCATTATAGGAGAAGCATATGACAATAAAGAAAAGACCAAAAAAATTGTAGTGACCATTGAAGGGAACGAAGAACGATGTACGTACATAGGAGATGACCTAAGTGCAGAAGAAGAAGCAGAGCTCGTAGCCCTATTAAGGGAATATAGGGATGTGTTTGCATGGCATTATAGAGACTTGAAAGGAGTAGACCCAGAGATCTGCTCTCATACGATTCCGATGACCGCTGATGCTAAGCCCACCAAACAAAAACCTTACACGTATAATGACAATTATGCGGCCAAAATAAAAGAGGAGATTGACAGGCTGATTGAAGCCGGATTCATCTATGAGATTGAGCATACTGAATGGGTGTCCCCTATCGTAGTGGTGCCCAAGAAGAATGGGAAATTGCGAGTGTGCATTAACCTTAAAAAAGTTAATGCCGCTACGATCCGAGATAGTTATCCTCTTCCAATCACCGAACATCTTTTGGAGCGTGTTGCAGGCAAGGAAGTTTACAGCTTCCTTGATGGATTTTCAGGTTACAACCAAGTAGCCATTGCCCCCGAAGATCAGCACAAAACGGCCTTTGCCACAGAATGGGGAATCTTTGCATTTCGTGTGATGCCATTTGGGCTCACCAATGCACCTGCAACATTCCAAAGACTCATGTGTCATGTCTTCAAAGAGTTCTTGCGAAAGAGCTTAGAAGTGTACGTGGATGATTTATGCGCTCATTCCCAAGAAAGGAGTCACCACATCCCCGAGCTTAGGCAAATCTTCAACAAGTGTAGAGATTATCGAGTGTGTCTGAATCCAGAGAAGTGTGTGTTTATGGTACGCCAAGGTAAGATCTTAGGTCACATTGTTTCGAAGAATGGAATATCAACAGACGAAGACAAGGTGAGAGCAATAGCAGAGTTGGCCAGACCAAGAAATGTGAAAGAGGTACAAGCCTTTATGGGCCATTGTGGATATTACCGTAGATTTATCCACATGTATGCCATCATAGCTAAACCTCTTTATGGGCTGTTAACGAATTTTGAATGGAATGAGGAATGCGAGACTTCCTTCAATGAGCTGAAGAGACGTTTGTGCACAGCACCAATATTGACTACTCCGGATTGGAGCAAACCCTTTCATGTCCATGTGGATGCCTCCAATCATGCAATAGGATGTGTGCTAGCACAACCCACAGGTGAAGGAAACCTAGATTTGCCGATAGCATATGCTAGTAGGCAATTAAATGCAGCTGAACGAAATTACACCACAACGGAGAGAGAAGGCTTAGGCATGATATATGCTGTGAAGAAGTTTAGACACTATCTATTGGCCAATAAGTTCAAGTTTTTCACTGATCATCAAGCGTTACTATATTTGGTCAATAAACCTTGCAATACAGGCCGCTTAGTAAGATGGTTCCTCTTACTAATGGAATACGACTTTGAAGTGGTTGTCAGGAAAGGTAGAACCCATCTTAGGGCTGACCATCTTTCTCGCATCACTTCAGGAGAGCCACCGCAAGGAGTGTCTGATGAGTTGCCCGATGCTTATCTGTTCAATTTAGAAGTTGTACCTAAATGGGCAAATAAGTTGGTACCAGTCCTAACCTTCGGCCCTGCAAATAAAAATGTTAAGACAAGCAAAGAGGAAATTGTAAAATCGCTAAAGTATCAAATATTAGCCGGAAGCATGTACAAGCAAGATAACGAGGGCATATTAGCTTGTTGTGTCGAGGATGATGAACATGCTAGTTGGCTGCAACAAGCCCATGAGGGACCGCTAGGGAATCACTACTCTAAACAACGAACCTTGCAGAATCTAAAACGCTTAGGAGTGTATTGGCCTAGCATGGACAAAGAAGTACAAGAGTGGATCCAGAGCTGTCCAGAGTGCCAGGAGAGACCCCCAGTGGAGCATGCCACTCTTTATCACATGTCATTAATCCCAGATTGGAGTGCTCCACTGGTCGAGTTCATGAGAACAGGAACATTAACCAATCAGGCTAGTATTGCAAGAAAACGGAGCATGGAGCAAGAGGCTCAAGACTATGCTTTAGTAGGAGACAACCTGTATCGAAGAGGCAAGGATGGTTACCTAAGACTGTGCGTACATGAATCAGACTACTTGAAAGTCTTAGAAACGGCACATAGCGGTGCTGCAGGTGGGCACTTTGGGCCTGACAGAGTGGTTAAGACTATTCTCTTCTCAGGACTGTGGTGGCCCACTCTTCATATGGATGCACATGCTTATGTGAAGAGTTGCGACACATGCCAACGTGCCCAATATCCGACAAGAAAGGATGAAATGCCCTTGAGGCCAATGATGGGAGGACGTGCATTTTCAAAGTGGGGTATAGACTTTGTAGGTCCCATCAACCCCCCAGCTAGGAGCTCCCATGCAGAATACATTATTGTAGCCACAGATTACCTTACAAAGTGGGTGGAAGTAAAAGCCACGGCAAAGAATGATGCTCAAACGACGGCTAAGTTCTTATTCGAAAATGTGTTCACTAGATATGGGTTACCAATAGAGTTGGTTAGTGATAGAGGAACGCACTTCTTGAATGAGGTCATTGAAAATCTCCTTCAAGAATTCATGGTGGTACATAAGAAGTCTGCACCCTATCACCCACAAGCTAACGGACAAGCCGAGAGCACGAATAAGATCCTGTGTAACGTATTGACGAAACTGGTCAATAATAAACGCTCTGATTGGGACAAACAACTTCACCATGCTGTTTGGGCATACCGAGTTGCTTACAAAACGGTACTCAATGCCACCCCATTTCAGATGGTCTTCGGACAAAATGCGGTGCTACCCTTAGATTTCCTAATTCCAGCTTTAAGAGTAGCACAAGAGCATGAGTGGAATGGACACGAGTTGTCCTCTAGGATCTTTGATCTAGAGCGTTTAGGTGAGACGAGGCTACGAGCAGCAGCAGGCATCTATGCTGCAAAGAAACGGCAAAAAGCATACTTTGATGCCCATGTGAAGGATAAGGGCTTGAAAGCCGGAGATCTAGTGTTAGTCTACACATTGAAACAACACGCAAGAAAGCTAGAGAAGAGAGGCTACGGACCTATGATCATTAATAAGATCTCCACAAGTGGAGCAGTACAACTAGCCACTTTAGAGGGGGATGTCCTCCCAAACTATATTAGCGGATGCAGAGTCAAACTGTATCAGGAACCCCTCACGGAGGAGATGCTAAGCCGACTCAATATTGCTAAGCAACGTAAAGAGGAGGAAAAACGAATTCGGGAAGAAGCACAGGCAGAGGCCTTAGAGCGTATCAGAAGAATGAAGTTGAGGAGACGAGGAAGGGACCAGCCTATGACTGACACTCAAGAGTCTCCAGGCTACCACATGGCCATGTGTGAGGCTTCAGGTGGGCGCACCCATAAGATAGTAGACCGACGACCTTTTGTGACCCTAGAAATAGGACAAAAGGACAGCACAACAAGCGTGAGGGCTTTAATTGATTCAGGAGCAGCCACAAGTGCAGTTCGGCTTTCTTATTGCCAGCAGCTGCAGTTGGAGGTAAAACCCATAGAAGCATATCTGATAGGATTAGGAGGTGTTGAAACCCCTTGTATGGGAGAGGTGGATCTTCCCCTCAACATACAAGAGGTCCTCATGCCAGCAAAAGTGCTAGTGTGTGAAGACGAGGATCTAACCGAACCTCTTGTCTTGGGCCAAGACTGGATCTATGATTACGCAGTCAACCTGAACCTAAGAAGTGGACTTCTTCAGGCTTGGGTAGGCCAGAGTCGTCTCACAATTGAATTAGAAAATCAAGCACTCAAACCAATAGAACAGGCAACAACTCCTGGTCCCTCCAGGAATCCACACGAAGATAACCACGTTGTGCTTGTCCAAACTTCTATGGTGCAGAGAAATGTCAATCTTACTGAAGGCTCAGGAGCCAAGAAGGAGTTCCCAATTGATCCAAAGAAGATTTTAAACGAACGGACCGAACGTCACTCTATACGAAGGAGACCGCTGATCAAGAGGATGGGGCGCCAACCCGCGCAACATGGAGCATCTCGTGGCGTGAAGCAGATCTGGATACGCAAGGATGGGAGACCCACAGCTCCAATCGCAGATTCTCAAGGAGACAAGAAACGAGCCTCACAATCAAGGAACAGAGCTAAGAAGCCCCCTAATATAACCCCTAGGCACACCATCTCTATTTGGGTTCCTAAGCGGTCAATGAAGGCCATCCCTAATGCTAGACAGATATGGGTGCCCAAGGCTAGCTTACAAGCCCAAATTACTTCAACTACAGGCACAAGGATGAAGCAGCTCTCGCAAGCACTCTTGGCCAACAACTCAGGAAGTGACAGGATACCTACACCTCTCACTGTCCACACTCCCATCAACCCCAGGAATGTCTGGAAATGGGTACCCACAAGATCCCACATACATCACACTCTCAGACCGAAATCTTCACATGTCCTTAGCTCTAAGAGCTACGACTCCTGTATCAAAGTGTGGAGAATTAAACGGTGTACTAAACCCCCTGACCCTATTCTGTAAATCCGTCCACACTAACGTAGAAGCATTCCGAGCCCATTGCATAACCAAAGTATGCATCTAGGATGACACTGACCTTTAATCACCACTCACACATATCATAAACACCTCACCACTAATCACTGACCTCCGGGATTGTCGTGTTAGTATTGTGAAGGGAACACCATTACATCCTGTTTCCTATGCAACACTAATGTGCCTTTCGTCTTCCAGCAGATAAGCAACCTACTCTCATGGCAACAGCGGCAGGCACAAGCTCTCAGGCAGGATCTGGTGCTCCTATCAATTGGGATGCCATGCCAGTAGAAGCTCCACCAACGGCTAGGCCTGAAGAACTCTTGAATGTGCGAAGGATTCCTATTCCAGATCCACCCAGTGGGCTAACCGAAAGAGTAAAAGGGCACTCCCATTGGTTCAATGAAATGCCAGGGGATTTGGGAGACGCAGATCACATCTGGGAGTCCAAGATGGAGTGTGGAGGGGTTTGGTGGACCTTCCAATTCTTTTCAAGAGAATTTGAGGCCTTACAAAATGCAGCTCCCCTTCAAGAGATCTGGCGAAAGGCAGGACTGCAAACTTACTTCAGTGCAGCTCTACCAAAACCTGACTTCCTCAGGTGTTACTACTTGATTGCTACGATGAAACCTACCGGGGATAAAGATCATTCAGGCACATTCTGGGTGCCCTCCTTATCTAATCTGGAGGAGATGAGGAAGTTTGAACTAAATGTAACATTAATCAGGGAAGCCCTTCAAATGTATGGCACTCATGTGCCTTCAGATCGCGACCCCCTGATACCAGAATCAATGAAGAGCAATAGAGTCAAGAAGCTCAAAGACATGTGCGCCCTCACCCCTAACATCGCCATACCCCTGCGGATGTGCCTCCAGCACTTCGCATTTCCAGCTCAAGACCGTTTCACTCAGCCTCACAAGAAGATATGGTACGGACTGTATTTAGCAGAGACCGGAAGCTTGCCCATTAAGATGCCAGTATGGATCTTAGATCAGGTATATGAGGCAGGCAAGCGGGGTGTGAGGAAGCCCACTCTACATGGTTGCTGTGCGTTGACTAGAATCATCTACAGATGTCTGGCGTATGATGTGCCAGTTGCTCGAGCCCTAAAGTATGCACATCTAGAATTGTTTAAAGGGCGAAAGTCAGGGAGTCAGCCTGCAAAAAGAATGCGTGGATCCCTTTCACAAGTCCTGATCCCTCCAGCAACCACTACCGAAGTCTCCACTAGAGAGGAAGCCCCGGTGGCACCCATCACAATCCATCTCCAGGAGTCTCGACCAAGAGAGGTGGTACAGCCCACTCCCTCTGCCCCTCCGCTACCAACCGATGCAGAATTCGCAGCGATGGCCACTTTCACCGAAGACCAAAATTTTGATTTTGAAACATTTCTGCAGACGGCTCATCTATCAGACAGTGAAGGTTGCCCTGACAATATCGATCCGGGGACATCAACCCAAAGAGAACATGCACGAGGTGAGACAAGCAGCGTACAGGAGCTAGGAGTGACACAACCTCCTCCAAGTCCAAACACACAAGCTCAAGAGCAGGCACCAAGGAATAACCCAGAAGAGAGTGAAGACGAAGCCCCTGCATATACGGCACAGCTCAAACGATTATACCAGACAATCAAGCAGGTACAAAGCCGCCATAAAATGTCAGAAGAAGCAAATAGGGCCCTAGTAAACCAGATGTTACAGTCAGAGCATATCGACCCCCAATTTGTAGAATCGCTAAATCTTTTGGCGGACACCTGTGGCATCAGTGAAGCATTGAGAACCTTGGTCTGTCAAGAGAACCCTGCTTATGATAAAAGAAGAATTGATACGCGGCCGCGACAAGGAAAGATGATTCAGATGGAAGTATCCACCGAGCTAGCTACGTCCACATCAGAAGATGTTCACATGATTAGCCCTAGGCCCAATAATGAACCGGAGGAAATTACGCAGGCACCATCCCCCCCATCATCCCCTATCCCACCCTCAGAGCCTCTCTCCACTTATTTTTCTACACAACCATTCTCCTCCTATAGTGAGACCATTGTACACACCCCCGTTTCTACTCTCCTTCCTTCACCCTCATCCATTTCTGTCACTCAGATTTTTGAACCCCAACTAGGTCACCCTTCCTTCCTCCATGCCTTTGGACAACCATCTGTCACTAGTCAGACTCTTTCCCTTCCCTTACCCTCCACCCTTCCATTTCCTCCCTCCCAAACTATACCTACTCCATCTCTTGTAACTGCCTCGGGCACCACACTAATCACCCAACCCTCCTTGTGGACCCAATTTGTAAACATTCTTCGACAGGTTGATGAACATAAGAAAAAGTCCCTTCCCCAAGTTCACTTCCCCACCTTCACAAACACCACTATCACACCACCCACCATCCCGGTGTTCACGTTTCACGAATCACACTCTCTCATGTCCGATCCCATGGACATCTCACCATCCACTGGGTCACCCACTACCACTGTTCTCACAACACCATCACATGTTATTACACTCACATCACCACTTCCACACACAATAGGCACAACATCCACTTTTCCCGTTCCCACTTCCCAACCCCCTGCATCTTCCATCCTTACCCCCGCATCCACCTCATTTAGTCTTGCACTCGACACGATGCTCGAAGCTGCCACTCAGCTTAAGCAGGAATATACATTGTTGGAAGAAAATAACAAAGACCTTTGCACCCTCTCAGCAACTCTCCAAGAGCGTGTCAATGCTTTGGAGTTCAGTCATACGGAGTCACAAAGAAAGATATCCGCCCTCGAACAGACAAATGCGCAACTCGAGGCGAGACATATGGAAGAGCGCAAAGCCATGGAGGAACAGCTGCGAGATCAGATGGGCCGCAACGCAAGGCTTCAACGAAATATGGCTTTGCTACGACGACATCTAGCGGCAGCTCAAGAAGAGAACAGACGGCTTCAACAACAAAACCAAGAGAATCTCGAGGCGGCCATGGAGAACACCCCGGGAGCACCCATAGACCCGGTCAAATTTCAAGCGGTCCCATCAGAGAGCATACAACAAATATTGGAAACGTATGCCAATCTGTTAGAAGCACATGATCAGCTTGCCGACCAGCTAAAGGACTTGCAGAGACCCCAAGAGTCTACACCACACCGACAGGAGCATAAAGAAATGACAGACGCTGCTACTTCAACCGAACCTGAACCTTCAACGCCCAACGACGTGCTGGAGTTACGCCAGCAGATCGCAGACTTAAAACTGAAGTTGATGCAGTACGAACGACCCCCTTCCCCACCAGAGCAACCGTCAGAAGAAGAAGCAGTTACCATCCCAGTGGAGGAAGCATTAGTCGACGCCTACGAGCCTCAACCATTCCCAGGAGGACGCGTAACAGAAGAAGGCCAAGATACCTATGAGGAACCCCCATCAGCATGGATGAAACAAGTAGAGGAGATGGGGCAAACTCATCAGGAGCGGATATCCACTCAGATGCTGGCAATGAAGGCCATTGAGGACACCATCCTTCACTCAGAATACTTCAAACACATCGCCCCTAGACGCCTTATTACTAGTTCAGAACTGCAATACAAGCCCTATTTTGTACTGTTAGCTGACTACAATGCAGAAATCAAACGGGTCACCAACAAGTGCCCCACATTTGCCACACAGTTCGAACCAGAAGACATACCAGAAGCGGCACGAAAAGGGGTCATATTCCAACCAACGTGGAGGCAAAAGTTACTCGAAACTTACCCAGAAATGCTTCGAACATGGGATCATGCCCCCATGCATTTGAGGTACAATCCTTGTTTTGGGCCAGTGCAAAGACGCCGATCCTGGAAAGCTTTTGCCATCAAGGTTCAGAATAACGCAAACTGCAAGGAATGGCTCAATTACCCCGCTATCGCCCCCCCAACCGGTACTCCTACAGTGTCATACATGATTGCAACCATCAGACATTGGATACCACGCCTCCATCCTATGCCAGATGTCGCTGCCCAGATGATGCTCAAGATCTTCGACATGATGCAGGTCGTACTCAAAACTTTTCGCAATGTATGCCGTATTCAACCTCCTATTCCCGGGTTTATTAATGGTAATTACGACCTGCTATATGATATGAGCACAACCCCGAGCATACGAGTGGCTTACGCATGGCATGCACGCATAAGATATCTCCCTGCCTGCTACAAGCAAACATTTGACGATATGTTCACCACGGGGTTTTGGGAAGCACATTCAGAGGTATTTGTGCCACGGCCTACGCATCTACTCCATCTCTTTGCATGCGAACAAACGATGCATTCTGAGCTTTACACGATGCCACAACCTGACATGCCTGGTACAGTGGATTGGGAGGCTTTGCAACGAGATCTAATCAGAGGTTTAAAAATCAAAGAACAAGAATTGGCAACCGACCTCCTGCAACAATACATTGATCAAACGGCGGAAAAGAGGTCTGTCAGAGGCGACAGACCCTAGGGGGGGAAGAGTGTTGACAGGATGCGGGAAGAAGCAAGTATGGACACACATGAAGATCTAGCACTAAGGCAACTTATTTTTTTCAAAACCCCCACATCATTCTAAAGTGATTCTCATCACTACGAACCCTTGTAAATATCATTTCACCTTTTTGTAGCTCCATTTTGTACAAGCCGAGGAGTCCTCGAGCTTGGGGAGCCTTAGATGTAGTTGCCTGTCAATTTTCACAATTTTTAGATCTCGTTTGGGCCCTCAAATAAGCCCCGGAACCTAATTTTTAACTAGGCCGGACACTAGGTCTGAACAGGGCCAAAGCTAGTCAAGAACTATAAATAGAGCTAGAGAGCTCATTTTAGAGGTGAGCTTCTTGTAGTTTGAGCTTGTATGAGAACTTTCTTGCAATAGAAGTGATTCCATTGTCTTACTCTCTTTGTTCTTGCGGTGTGTGCGCGTGTGTGTGTATGTGTGTGCATGCTTGTGTGCTTCTCACTCACGCACTTGTGCATCCACTTGCTCGTGGTCTTCATACCATCCTCATGTCTTCCCGGATTGACATTAAAGGAGGTGCTACTCATCACTGAGCTACAAGTACCAACAAGAAAATGGAGAGATCGATCAAATAGAGCCTTTTGGCTAATTCTTCAAGCAAGGTTGGTATCAATGTTTACCTCAAAAAGCACATTCTTTTGAAGAGATCGATCAAAAACGTTTTTCCCCTTTGCCCCTCCTCTTTGCTTTTATGGCTCACTTGCTGGATTTTGTAAAAAAAAAAACCCTTCAAGTGGAAAGGGATATTATTAGGAATTAACCCTTTTATAGACATTTTTCTTTGGAACACAATTAGTATTAGAATATTGTATATAATTTGGAGAGCAAGGAAACAACTTGTTTTGAACAATGTTTTTTTTCCTTTTCAATCTCTTAGAGAATTAACTAGACACTCCCTTCTGCAACTAAGAGAGTCAGACTTGATGCAGATCCCATCGAAAGTCTACAACAGATCCCTGAAGTCCTTCCCTTATAAGAGAAGGAAAAGATGGGTTGTAAAGCACACTTAGATGGATAGACAAGTCATGCTCTTGTATATAAATTGAAGATGATTTTTAAGGATTAAAATGGGCACAATGTTTCCTAAATACTTTTGTTTTTGGAAAAGAAGAAGATTTTTTTTTATTATGCTTTAAATCTAGGTTAAAAGAGTTCATAAATATATTCAAGTGGGTACAAGTCTTTTGCCACTTCTTCTTGAGTAGCCTAGAGATTGCTTTGATGAATGATTCCCCAACCTTAGACTATGAGAATGATATATTTCTTGATTATAGCAATATGATGAAGGAAAAAAATTGATTCAATCTTTGTATATCTCCTTTGTGCTCTAGTTATTTTTTTTGTGCCCCCATATCTCTCCGAGTGCCCCCATGATGATCTCCATATGCCCCAAACATTTTCCTTATGCCCTTAGATATTTTCCCTATGCCCTTAGATATTTTCCCTATGCCCTTGAGATCTTTCTAAATTCTTGTTGATGGTTCACCCCTATATGTATTTGTAACCCTAGTGCCATGATTCTATTTCTTTGATCTGGTCATAGTTTTGGATGAGGTTTTTTTATCCATCTCCCTCCCTAAGTAAGTGAGGAAATGTAGCTGTTCATCCTACTTACTCTTTTAATATAATTTCCCTTTAAAGAAAAATGGAGATACATGTAGAGTTAGGCTCCCTTAATCGAGCTCCAATTCCAATAGCTATGGATGGGAACTAATGACACTTTTACAAGTGCATCAATAAGACCTGCATTTGAGTCAGACACCATCAAATCTTGGCTCATTGCCAAGATATTTAGGCCATTATGAGGAGAAACCCAAGTGCCATAAGAATAAAATGCTACACTCTTTACAAGCATATCAAACTCAAGGATTTCATAGGAATCTCTTTAGAAAGCATCTCATAGCTAGAAGAAGTTGGTGCAACAAACACACAATCATGATTCTTAAGAAGAGATCACTACCAATCTAATTTCAATTCATATAAAAAAACTAGGAGACTCCAGCGAGGTGGATGAGGGAAATATCATTCTCCTTGTCAATTATAATGGAATTACAACCAAAGGTATCATCGACGTGGGAGCTAGTATAGGCATAGACAATACAAAACTGTGGGCTAAATAGGGAAAATTCTAATACCAACATGTATGAAATTGCAATTAGCGAATGGATATACAAAGAGGACAACTGTTCTTTTAGAGGCCATGAGCCTCACCACTCGTTATGTTAAGTTTGAGAACACTATAACAATATTTAAATTGGTAAACCTAGTAATTATGAAATGCTCTTAGAACGTCCCTTCCTATGGCAATTGAAAATTAGGCAAGACTAGCTTCTAAATTCTCTTTACTTGCAGCATGTAGGGTGTGACAACAAAAGTCAATCTACATGAATCTTCTTAGAGAGATATTCCTCCTTTGCAATGGAATGCCATCCACAACGATAATGATGATAATGATTCCACTTCTATTCACAGTTCCAATACTAGTGATCTTGATTGGACAAATGAGGATACACATCTCTAGTTATGCCGAGATGCTACAAAGGAAGGTGAGTGTACACTCAACAATGAGATTCATATCCTCAACAAGAATCATGTGATATAGATGATATTGCATATTCTTAACAATTGTTTAATGAAAAAGAATTTGAGCTGCACTCATGGACTCAATTATTGGCCATTAAGGATGTGTGCATAAATGAAAAAGTGGAAGACCAATTATGACACAACAAAACACACACCAATGGGGTCTTGATAGTACATACTTCCTACAAAAATATGAAATATTCTAAAATCCATAAGTCCCTCATGATACTTATGCAAATATTTATGATGTGTTTTATGTGTGGTGGGAAAAATCGGTTTTTTTTTTCATTTTGGAACTACTTTTTTATTCTGGTTTTTCACTACAGTGCCAATGTATTTCACTCTCTTGCTATTAATTTCAAAGGTGTGTGAGCTTGTTTGTAATCTGGAGCGTATGTGAAGTTGTCATTGACTCATGGAGTGTTCCATTGTATATTGTGACTATTTATTGTTTAAGGTATCACCATTCATGGGCATAGTGTTAGTGTTTATTTTGTTTATTGTAGTCTTTGAACAGACCTTATTACCCCAAAACATCTACCAAAAAAAATCTAGACATGTCATTGAATATCTTTGTGACCAAAAGTCCCAAAAGGAGTTGATAGAGTAAAACAAAACTCTAGAAGAAACTTGTGAATACTATAGCCTAATTAGCAATTAGCTATATAGAAGAGGTAAAAATAGTTTCCTAGGGCTATGCATACATGAGGAAGATTACCTATCAATCCTTAAGATAATGCATGAATGTGCAAATGAATGTAATTTCTCTCATAAAAGGTGTAGTGAAATGATCTTAGTTATAGGATTTTTAGGGCCAACTTTGCATCAAGATGCTAATAAATTTGTGAAACGGTGTGATACATGCCAAATGAAAAACTATATTATATGAACCATAAACAAAAGAGCATAATGCAAGCACATGTAAGGATATAAAGAGAAGTCATGCTGGAAATTACTTGCCCTACACACAAGTTTTAGAGTAGGTAAAAGAGTGCAACATTAAGCGTTTGCATAGAGAACACACCCAATGCATCACAAGTGGTTGTGATTACTTACTACAAGATGTTAGCTCAAATGAGAAACATCCTATTTTCACAATTACAAAAATCAGCACCAATTGTTTCAAGATACATTAGTGGATTTCACAAAGTGTTTCATCTTATCTTGCGGAGATATAAATATTACACATTACATTGTAAGATTTCTTGAACTTTAAAATTATTTGTTGAAAAGAGTTTTTATATGTACTTATGAAGTTTTAATATATTTTATTTGCACATGGAGCATTTTCCATGCATCGATATGGATCATTGGGATTTTTAGTACACAAGGAGTGGAAAAGTCACACTACAAGGTTAGAGGTGTATAGTTCAAAAACACTCAACGTGGTGGTGGCACAATGAAATCAAACTATATGGAAGATATGTTTAATTGGTTTTATCATATTATATCCTCAAGAAGATATGCTATGGACAGAGGCAAGAAGTTTGTTATTGCAAAAGCTCCAAGAATTATTCAATACAACATGGCTAGTGAAAAATGGAAGTCACCATTAGGACCTCTACATCATGCTCAATGGTAGGCTATAAGAATATGAGAGGGTTCAACTTGGAAGTGAATTCATTTAATCCATTTTTAGTATTTTTATGATAAATCATGAGGTTCCCAATATACTCTTATCTATTTTGCAATTTTTTTAGGAATAGCCCTGTTTTTTAACTCTTTCACTATAAAGGATGGCACAAACAAAGCAAATTGCTAGGAAGGATCCCATTAATTTTCCTAGCTACATGCAAGGTGCTCAATAACCACCATGGATGAATCCCCACAAAAGACCATGCACTGGATCATGATCCGCATCCCATCACAACATAGGTGGTGGAAATTAATCGCGAAGTGAACAATCTCATGAACAAGAAGTGGCACTTGGACATACTTTGCAACTCACTTCAAAAGATAGTTTGTTTGGACTATTTTGATGAGTCTTTGAAGGATGATGTACTCAATGATGTTTTCTATTATTTCTTTCCATGTTGCTTTATGTGTTAAAATCACATATTTAAGTGATTTTATATTATCATATTTCTATCATAAAGTATTGGCAAGTTACCTCATTCACTAAGTCCATGGGAGCATTTTACCATGGTGTAAAGGCTAGAAAAGGCCCAACCATAGAAATGTAGGAGGAGGCTTTCAAGGTCATTTGGAGCATCTCCTCCCACATTTTTGTGGCTAGGCTTTTTTTTTACCTTGAAATCATGTTTGGGATCACTTGGGGTATTGATGGAATGTTTTTGGTCTGCCAATGCTATGGATATCTTGTGCACTCAAATTGTTCACATAGTCACTCTATGGAGATTCTTGTGGCTTAGTCATTGTGATGCATAGAACATGCTTGAAACATCTATTTGATGTGCTCATATCTCTTACCATGTGCCTATATGGAAAAGGCCAAAAAAATCCGTACAATAGAAACACAAGAGAAGGGTCTGAAAATTGCTTGTAGGGCCTATGGCATATATTTTTTTTTGGCCTCCTTAATGAAATACATAAAACTTTGAGATCTAATATACAAAAAAATTTCAAGAGACATGGAGAAAAAGAATATAGAAAATTTTTTAATTGTGATGCATAGAACATTCTTGAAACATTCATGTGATGTGCCCATATGCCTAAGCATGTGGCTATAGGACATAGAAAGGCAAAAAAAAGCCCTACCATAGAAACAAGAAAGGAGGGCCAACAATTTTTTTTTAGACCCTTCTCCCACGTTTTTGTGGTAGGCCCTTTTTGGCCTCCATATGCCATGGATAAAGCATTTAGTGTGATATACGCACAAATCATGGGTGAAAAATGCTCCATATGACAAACACAATCCATACAAATTTGATATATGATATACATAACAATTTCAAGAAAAAATGAGAAAAAGAATATAGCAAAGTGTACTTTTTTCATTAATCGATTTGATTACATTGATTGGCTTTAATATTCTCAATGCGTCTCTTTTGATGCTCCACAATGTGAGGAGTGATGGCATATTGCAGAGGTGAGAGGGTCTTTGTAAAAAACCTGCTCTAGACTAGCCCATTTCTTTCTTGGAAACTCTAATAGACTTCCTAAGCCTCCAATTTATGCAATAATATGACCATAATACCTTAGATCATTGATTTCAATTTTTGAGTCAAGGAAGAAAACTTTCAAAATTTATACATGTAGAGAAAACCATCTATTTTTGGAAGAAGGGTTTTAAGAAAATACTTAGGGCTCGCAACTCGCTAGGAATTGAATAACTTCCTTTTGCACAGCTTCAAATAGGAAGGTAAGTGATGTCAAAAAACTTATCTCATGAATTTAGAGTGACTATATAGTGAGCTATCTATCTAAGAAGTCACAAGTGTAATCTCAACTTTTTAGGAATTAGATGATGTAGATACACCATCATAGAGATATGTGCATATCTATGCACAAAAAGTTCCAATTTCTAAAATATTTTGTAGAAACACTTAAAGGAGTGTTGAATTCATGATCCAATCAATAGATAAGCTAAAAAGACCATATCTTCACTTCAATATCTGTGAGAAACTCATGGACTTGAGCTATGCACAATAGCAATCATGAACAATATATAGAGATGATGATAAAAAGCTATGGTATATGCATTGATAAGTAAAGTAGAGTACATGGAGATGTTGTAGGACTCCAAGGGCTATGTTTTGAGTACAATGAACACTCAAAGTGAGTGGAAGGAATGTCTCTACCCATGACTAAATCAGTGGAATATATGTACATTTTACCCCTTGATCTTAGAAGATAAATGTTGATAGATTCTACCTACATATTCTTCTCACTTTTAGGTGTACATTTGAATTTTGAATTGAAATGCAAGTTTGACTTTTGGAACATTCACTACATCTCAAGGAATTCTCTCCTCAGGGATTCTTTCACAATGGATAAAAGTGATGTGACTTTTAACCTTAGTGGTGAACTAAGAATTTGTATGTGTACACATGATTTTCCTCATAGTGCAATGATTTCCAAGGATTATGTGCAAAGATTCCCATGTGCACCAAAAGTTCTCCCTCAAGCCTAAGATGCTTGGTTCTTCAATCCTTTCTAATCTCCTGAAGTCCAATCATAGATTTTAATCTTTTAAGCTTCATTCCATCCAAAGCTTTAGTCATCATGTGTGCCATTGTTGTTGAGTTGAGATATATGAAAGCTCAATATCCTTGCTTGTAATATTCTCCCTAACATAGTGATAATGACCCTCAACATGTTTGGTCCTAGCATGATAAATATGATTATTTGCAAGATGCAAAGAACTCATGTTATCACCAAATATGTGAGGAATGAATGATTTTACTCCTAAGATTATAGTGTTTTGATCCACATTGCTTCTTGAGTAGCAATAGCCGATCCTCTATAATCAACCTCTATAGATGAGAGAGAAACATTAAGTTTCTTCTTTAATGACCAAGAAATGAGCTTAGAGCCTAAAAATGAAAGATAACAAGAGATTCTTCTCCTATCATCTCTTGATTCTACCCAATCTACATCAAAGAAAATCTTAATATTTATATTAGATGTGTATGAGTAGAACATGCCTTCATTAATTGTCCTTTGAGATAACAAGAGAATCCTTTTGGTTGTCTCCATATGTGGCTTCCTAGGTGTATGAATGAACTAGCTCAAGACACTCACACTATAATTAATGGTTGCTCTAGTGAGAGTAGCATAGTTGAGACTGCCCACTAGGCTTTGATAGCTTGTCACATCTTCAATGAGTTCACCTTTATGAACACTTAAATTTGAATTTTCCTCCTTAGGTGTATGTGCAACCTTAGCATTTTACATTTTGAACTTTTTTGGCATATCTTTGATGTATTTCGTTTGTGTAAGGTACATAACATGCTCTGTATACACTACCTCCAATCCAAGGAAGTTTTTGAGCTATCATCCCACACAAATTCCCTCATGGCTTTTATTGTTTTGTGTTTAACAAAGCAAGTATTAGGGGGATGGCCAAGGGTGAAGATGATTTTAACATGGACATGAAAGATTTCAAGTATGTGATGACTACAAAACTTCAAGGGGTGACCCTTGGTGTATATGCCACTGATGCAATGATAAGTGCATCAACCAATGGATTTATCATTTGCATAGAGAGAGTATTAGTGACACTCTTGGGAAGTAGGGAAATTGGGTGAAGTGTGTCACCAGAAGCAGTGATCCCTCGGTTTTACCGGTGCACTTATATCATCTTACATCCTTCAAATTATCTACCTTGCATGTGCTACTAGTATGCACATAGATCTCATAATAGGACAACACAATAGCCCGAGGAGTAAGCACTATGGTAGGTAGGGAGTGATTACAACATTCCTGATAGAGAAATACTAGGGTGCAAGACAGATCACCCATGACAAAATTGATGAGCTATGCGCATCAATCATGACTCATCAGTCCCTGACACAATCGGGGGAGGGGGAGAGAGAGAGAGAGAGAGATCCTAAACCACTTTGGATTACCACTACGAGTATACAAGTCTAAGTATATAATTGCAGGATAAGTAATGGTACAGTCCAAGTGTACTTGCCATTGAATATAAGGTTTCATGATCAAAACATGATTCTTGTTTGTTAGTTTATTTTGCATAACTCTAACTTCAAAAAAGAACCATTAAGGAAATCATTCACATATTGGGTGATAAAAAAGTGAGTGTTCCTGCATATATGAACCTTGTGTGAGCAAACTCTTCAGCAAATCTAATTTCAAAGACGTTATTTGTATGGCCAAAGAAATAAACCCTTTCTATTATGTTCTCATTAAACGAAGTAGGATTCTTGGAGTTATTTGGAATAATCGGACCCACTTGCTTCCATTCTCACACTTAGAAATATGTTCTTCAAGATGCACGAAATTTTTTCTAAGTGAAATTCACCCCATGGGGAAATAATTTCAGATTGGTTGCATGGTCAGGATGTGTAATATACTTTGGTTTGAAATTTGCTAATAGTTAATATATGAAAGATCACGAAAATATGATATGACGACATTACATTCTATTTTATCAAAGTTCATTTTTGGGAAAGGCTTATGTGAATACATAGATGAAGTTTGAAGCATTATGACATGACTATGTTTTTGAAAAAGATAAAAAAGGGTGATTGGATGATTTGGTGCTTTGAATACGAATATCTTAATGATGATTAAAAATGATGATTAAAAATGTCTTGCAAGATTCCTTTCAAAACCTTATCAAAATCCCTTGATCGAATGTTTTTTTCTGAGTGAATAACGCATCTTAATATCAACCTATTATTCTCTACATTGAAATTTTTATGATTTTTGAAACTTATGACATGATACCTTATGAGAAATTTGTCAATAGTTGATGGACATGCATGATTTCTTTGGCCATGTCTCTCTCTTAGATGTCGCTCTATGCTTCATGTTGTTCAGAAATTATTCTGTACTTCATAAGAAAACAATAAGTTATCATGTCATGTGATTTATTTGACCTCTCTAAGTTTGTAATATAATGGAAAGGGCAAAATTTTCTTGTTTTTCATTTCGTGAACCCCTAGTTGACATATTGTTTACACTACCAAAGAAAACAAAAACGCTAAAAAAACATCAAGAAATCTTCAAATATTGAAAACAAACATATATTATAATGGGTAAAAAGAAGACAAACAAGAGAAAGAAAGGGAAAATTCAAAATGCAAAGGTAGATATACAAGTGTTGACACTCAAGGTCAAGCACAAGGCAAGGGAGCGCATCAAAGAAGTAGACACAGAAGAAGAGGGAGCAAGTAGGGAGCTCCAAGAAGTACATGTCAAATTTTTAGAAGAAATCCCTATAAAAATAGTGATTTTCATCACTAAAAACCACTATAAATACCATTTCACATTTTTGAAACTCCATTTTGTTCAAGCCAAGGAGTTCTTGAGCTTGAGGAGTATTAGAAGTACCATCCTACCAATTTTCTTATTTTTTAGGCTCCGTTTGAGTCCCCCAAATAAGCCTTGGAACCTAATTTTTAACTAGGTCAAACACTAGGTCTAGACATGGCCAATACTACTCAAAAGACTATAAAAAGAGCTAGAGAGCTCACTTTTGGGGTTAGCATCTTGGAGGTTAGCTTGTTAGAGAGTTGGGTTTTAGAGATTGAAGCTTTGTAAGAGAGTTCTTTGTAATAGAAGCTTTTCACTGTTCCTCTCTTTGCTCTTACCGTGTGCGCATGTGTGTGTATGTGTGTGCATGCTTGTGTGTGCTTTCACTCACGCACTTGTGCATTTACTCGCTCATGGTCTTCATACCAGTCCTCTTGTCTCCGTGGATTGACAAGTAAGGAGGTGATACTCACGCTTGAGTTACACCAAATTTTGGCGCGGTTGTCGGGGAGAGAGCTTTGAGGATGAGCCTTGTGATGGTAAGATCGTAGATTTGCAACATTGGAAGGTAAAAAATAGTCATTTTTGTTATTTTTCTGATTTTTCTTCTCCATCTTCATCATCATCACCATCTCCATCTTCTTCCATCTTCATCCTCACATAATTTTTTTGTTTTTCACTAGATTTTTCACATTTTCACCTCATTTTTCATTCGTGCGTGTGCAAGAAGGGGAGAGAGAGAGAGAGAGAGAGGCAAGGTGCTTGTGTGTGCAAGGTTCTATGATTTCCATGACCCTATGCTCGAGTGCAGGCCTCGATGCCGAAATTTGAAGTTCCCGCCAAAAATGTCAAAAAATCGTGATTCTGTGGTGAAAATCGTGATTTTGTGAAAAATTCAAATTTTTTGAAAATCACGATTTTCTTACTTTTGGAATTTCTCGCCTAAAAGCATGCTAAAAAAGAACATGACTTTGAGGTCATTCTCAAAATCAAAATTCTTTGGTTGTGCTCAAAATCGTGATTCTCTAGTTGTGCTCAAAATCACGATTCTTTGGTTATTCTCAAAATCATGATTCTCTAAGTTTTTCAAAAACACGATTCTATGGTCATTCTCAGCAGCATGATTTTTTTGGTGATTCTCAGAAAACACAATTTTGAAGTAAAACACGACTTTCAATCAAAATCGTGATTTTCAAATCAAAAACATGATTTTGAGAAAACACGATTTTCAATCAAAATCGCGATTTTCAGGTAAGAACACGGTTTTGAGAAAACACGATTTTCAATCAAAATCACGATTTTTAGGTCATTCTCAAAATCGTGTTTTTCACGATTCACTCAAAATCGCGTTTTTCACGATTCTCACTTAACATTGTGTTTTTCATTATTCTCACTTAAAATCGTGTTTTTCACGATTCTCACAAAATCACATTTTTTGGGGTTGCTCAAGATCACGATTCTCAATGAAAATCGTGATTTCCAAGTTATCTCAAGATCACGATTTTCAGTCAAAATCTTGATTTTCTCATAACTTCCTGTTTGCCTGTTTTGATGCCCACGAGCCTGATTTGACATAACTTTTTCATCAAAAGTCCACTTTTTGAGCTCTATAGCTCGTTGAAAAGCTGGTTTTGAATAATGCATTGATTTTTAGATAGAGTAATTTGAAGTTGACCTTCAGGTGGGGTTGGAAAGCCAAGGGAGCTCCAAAGGAGTTTGAGCAATACCAAGGGGAATTTTGGGACTAGAAGACAAAGCTTATGAACTTGAGATCTAGTAGACACCTAGGCAAGGATAGACAAAGCATTAGATCTTCTAAGGCTAGTGTCAACCATACACCTAAGTCCTGAGCAGAACAACTAAGTGGTTATCCTTACGTACTAAGTTCAGACACAAGTGATTCAAAAATGTCTTTTAGCATGGGGAAACCTGTAGGTAACTCAAGCCCTGCCTATTTAGAAACACTAGAAGGTCCCTATAAGACACAATTGGAGTATATCAGGACCAACCGATTAGGTGCTCGCATCTATGAGGATGACTTGAGGCAATCAGTGGTCCAACTCAAAAATCCAGATCAACCCTTTGGATTGGAACACCTAGTAGTCAAGTTTGAAGAGGGTTCTTATATTGATAAGGAAGGAACGACGTATGTGGTCACCAACTTATCAGACAGGACTGATGAGTTTGGAAATGTCATTCATGAGAACGAGATAGGAGACCTAGAGCAAGGAGACCTAGGATGAGAACCCAAGACTCCTAGAGGTAAGTCAGTCCTGACCAGGGTGATCACTCCAGAATGGATCCCCCAAGACAACAAAAGCCTAGAACTATTCTTGAATAGAGAAACAGAGGAAGCCTTTTGGAGATTTAAGCCAGATCAACCTAGCAGAATGGGTGAAGTCACCATCTATGACTTCAATGATCCTGAGACACCAGGCAAAGTTTTATATCTTTATGATACATCGAAGAGAATGTTCTTGGTATCAGAGCATGATAGGCATGCATACACTTGGCAAGGTGAATTAATCTGTCCTCGAGCACGATCTAATATTTCCCATGGCCAGCAAGGTGTAGGATCATCACACGCTCATGAAGCACAATGAGAATGCACAAGGGAGAGACCTGAAGTAAGCTTTGCAAACACTATGGGTAGAGACCATCAAGATTTGAAAATGAACGACCTCAAAACAAGAGACATAGAGCACAAAGGCATCAAAGAGATGAACATGATTTTCCATTTCCTAGAGCGCGAGCACCCAAGAACCCTTAGACCCTCTCAAGTGGTCAAGACAATGAGAAATTACTTTGATGGTTTAGGAGATCCTTATGATCATGTGGCCAAGTTCAAACAAGTGTTAAGAGCTGAACAGGCCGAGGACTTGTTCACCCAGTTCGAGGCATTTGGTTTGACTCTTAAGGCTACTGCCTTAGCTTGGTTTCAACCTTCAAATAGTTGTAACTATTGAGATATAGGTCAACTGCTAGATGAATTCATTGTAGAATTTTCCAAGAGTGGCATCAGGCATAATACATCATCCTTGATCCACAGTTTCAAGTAGACACCCCAAGAAATAGTGCGACTTGCAGGAAGACGGTTCAAACAGTACTTAGAAAGATGCCCTGTTCTAGAGTTACCCACACCAGCCAAACAAGTGGCCAAGCTGAACAATCAGAGTCAAGTGAAGAGGAAAACAAGAGCATGGAAGGATACCAGAGAGAAGGCCAATCACAAGTGGAATAGAAAACTATCTGAACTCGAAGAAAGCCTGAGAGATGCAAAAAGCAAAATATAAGATATCACCTCTCAAAATCCCCCGCATGCCAAAACTCCATCCACTCCACTTCATCCCACCCCATCACCCATTGTAAATAAGCCACAACCAGGGTCTATTCTTGTAGATCCAACCCCAAAAGGCTTGGGCATGATGTTCAAGGCCTACTAGGCTCGACTTGAAGAAGGGCCAACAATTGAAAACCTAGACAAGAGTTACCCTAGAGAAAATTTAGAGACTGAACGAACAAAAATGTGCATGAAAATGGTAGAACTAGCTCAGGCTATGCTCGAGACTAGTCAAACATTCAATCAGACAAACTCTATCAAAGTGGATTTGCACTTCCAAGGATTATTAGAAAGATTGGAGCTGTTGGTAACCAAGCCACAAGTTTCTTTACCTCCACAGGCTCAACCAGTTGTTGAAAGAGAAAGATCACCACCAAAGAAAGTTTATGTTCTCGATTCCATAGATGATGGAGCACCTCTTTCAATGCAACAGTACTCTCAAGAATTCTTGGGGGAAATAGAAGAAGAGAAATGGGCCAAGGAGAAGGGTAATCCCCCTCCTATTCCTGAGATTGATGACCTTCATGCTGATCAGTTTCCCCAAGACATTCCATCTATTTATGGAGACCAAGTAGAGCAACAAGAAGATGAAAGATTAGATTTTGAATCTAATTCTTTACAAGAGTTTCCACAATTCACAAGCCCATGGGAATCTAAATCTCTTCAGATCAGAGCTCCCACAATACTGGTAATAAATGAAGACTCAGTGGTTCCAAGAAACACTGACATCATGAAGAACACTAAGGTTCAATGTCATCTCACCTTAGAAGAGCTACTCAAAGTAAAACCTGAGTTATGGAATCATGTGGAAGATCAAGTTCCAGAACTTGATTCCAATATGCCAAAAGTAGGCTCTAAGAAAAAAGTACCAAAGATACCTCTAGACAAAATAGGGGACATGAGTGAAGGTGAAGAAGATAACACTTATCTTCCAATCACCTACCAAGGTTACAGAACAAAAGCGATCTTAGCTTCAGGTGTTGATGTTGCAATTGCGACCACCTCCTTATGGAAGAAATGGGGCAAACCCGCATTAAGACTAACTAAAATGAAGTTGCAAATGGCTTACGACCATGTTGAAAGACCTCTAGGATTTTTAGAAGGGATAACTCTAACCACTTGTGGGGTAGAGTTTGAGCACACCTTTGCTATATGTGACTTTGAGAAAAATAATGTTTATGAGATGATCCTAGGAAGACCCTTCCTACGACAACTGCAAATTGGAAAACAAAGTCCTTGTACTTGTAGCACTTAGGGGTCACAACCAAGGTCAACTTAAAAGATTATACCTTTAGAGATGTACCACCCCTATAGTGGAATCTTGTCCACAAAGCGAAAGAAGATTCTATCTCTGTGCATTCTTAAAGTTCACCTAATCCATCTTGGGTGCATGAAGATACTCATTTGTGGATGTGCAAGGTAGCACAAGAAGAGGAAAGACATCTGAAAGCGAGAGAGGAAGGAACTCCTCCAGGAGATAGACGAGTTAAAGGCCCAACCTATACACCGATGATATTTCCAGATGAGGAATTTGAGCCTCATGGTTGGGCAGAAATCTTGGCCACCATGGACATTGCTGTCAATGAAGAATAGTGGACACCTCATTGTGATGAGGAGGGTTATGATATTTCAGTGTTCACGTGTCAACCCTTGCTAGAAGAATGTGACCCTAGTGATGTCATAGAAGAAGAAGAGGATGAGGATGATCTAGAGTCCATTGCGATGGATAGTTGCTTTAACTCAGAGAAGCACTATCTAGAAGATGTAGGAGTATTTACCCAAAAAGAAGAAGAACTTCTCACAAGTATTAAGACTATAAATTCAAAGGAGGGAAGCGAAGGTAGTCAAAAGAAAAGGAAACGAAAAGAAGTGAAAAAAGAGAGGAGGAATCATTGCTTGAAGTACCAAAAAACTTCAAGAAATATGAAGTTGAAGACCGAAAATTTTTTGTACAAATTCCTAAGAAAGAGGCCATCATAGGAGAAGCATATGATAATAAAGAAAAGACAAAAAATAATGGTGTAACCATTGAAGAGAACAAAGAGTGATGTACATACATAGGAGAAGACCTAAGTCCAGAAGAAGAAATGGAGCTTGTAGCTCTATTAAGGGAATATAGGGACATGTTTGCATGGCACTATAGAGACTTGAAGGGAGTAGATCCGAAAATATGCTCTCATACGATTCCCATGACTACTGACACCAAGCCCACCAAACAGAAGCCCTACACATATAATGGCACTTATGCAGCTAAAATAAAAGAAGAAATTGATAGGTTGATTGAAGTTGAATTTATCTATGAGATTGAGCATATTGAATGGGTGTCCCCCATTGTAGTGGTTACCAAGAAGAATGGAAAGTTGCGAGTGTGTATTAACCTTAAAAAAGTTAATGCCACTATAGTCAGAGATAGCTGTCCGCTTCCAATCACTGAACATTTATTGGAGCATGTCGTAGGCAAGGAAGTTTCTAGCTTTCTTGATGCATTCTCAAGTTACAACCAAGTAGCCATTGCCCCAGAAGATCAACACAAAATGGCTTTTGCCACAGAGTGGGGAATCTTCGCATTTTGTATGATGCCATTTGGGCTCACCAATGCACCTGCAACATTCCAAAGGCACATGTGTCATGTCTTCAAAGAGTTCTTGTGAAAGAGCTTAGAAGTATATGTAGATGATTTATGTGCTCATTCCCCAGAAAGAAGACTCCACATCCCTGAGCTCAGACAAATCTTCAACAAGTTTAGAGAATATCGAGTCTTTTTAAACCTAGAAAAATGTGTGTTCATGGTACGAGAAGGTAAGATTTTAGGTCATATTGTTTCTAAGAACGGAATATCAATAGAGGAGGACAAAGTAAGAGCCATTCCAGAGTTGCCAAGGCCAACGAATGTTAAATAGGTACAAGCCTTTATGTGCCATTGTGGATATTACCGCAAGTTTATCCACATGTATGCAATCATAGCTAATTCTGTTTACGCCCTATTGACACATTTTGAGTGGAACGACGAATGCGAAAATTCCTTCAATGAGCTGAAGAGACGTTTGTGCACAACACCAATACTGACCACTCCTGATTGGAATAAACCATTCCATGTCCATGTGGATGCATCCAATCATGCAATAGGATGTGTGCTAGCACAACCCACAGGTGAAGGAAATTTAGATTTGCCCATAGCATATGCAAGTAGACAGCTAAACACAGCTGAATGAAACTACACAAAAACTGAAAGAGAAGGCTTAGGCATGTTATATGCTGTGAAGAAGTTTAGACACTATCTATTGTCCAACAAGTTCAAGTTTTTCACTGATCATCAAGCTTTATTATATTTGGTCAATAAACCTTGCAATATAGGATGCTTAGTAAGATGGTTCCTCTTACTAATGGAATACGACTTTGAAGTTATTGTTAGGAAAGGTAGAACCCACCTCAAGGTAGATCACCTTTCTGGCATCACTTAGGGAGAGCCACCGCAAGGAGTGTCTGATGAATTGCTTGACGCTTATCTGTTCAATTTAGAAGTTGTTCCTAAATGGGCAAATAAGTTGGTACCTATCCTAACCTTCGAACCCGCAAATAAGAATGTGAGAATGAACAAAGAGGAAATTGTAAGATCACAAAACTATCAAATATAGGTAGGAAGTATGTACAAACAAGATATAGAGGGTGTAGTAGCTTGTTGTGTCAAGGATGATGAACATAGTATTTGGTTGCAACAAGCTCATGAAGGATTGCTAGGAAATCACTATTCTAAACAACGAACATTACAAAATCTAAAACGTTTAGGAGTGTATTGGCCTAGCATGGATAGAGAAATACATGAGTGGACTAAAAATTGTTCAAGGTGCTAGAAGAGACCCCCAATGGAGCATGCTACCCTTTATCATGTATCCTTAATCCTAGATTGGAGTGCTCCATTGGTAGAATTCATGAAATTAGGAACATTACCCAATCAGGCTAGTCTAGCAAGAAGACGAAGCATGGAGAAAGAGGCTCAAGACTACACCTTAGTTGGAGACAACCTATACCAAAGAGGCAAAGATGGTTACCTAAGATTGTGCATTCGTGAATCAGACTATTTGAAGATCTTAGAAACTGCACATAGTGGTGTTGCAGGTGGACACTTCGGTCCTGATTAAGTAATTAAGACCATTCTATTCTTAGGACTTTGGTGGCCCACCCTGCATATGGATGCACATACCTATGTGAAGAAATGTGACACATGTCAACGTGCACAATATCCGATAAGGGGAGATGAGATGCCCTTAAGGCCAATGATGGGAGGACATGCATTTTCAAAGTGGGGTATAGACTTTGTAAGTCCTATTAACCCCCCAGCTAGAAACTCCCATGCAAAGTACATTATTGTAGCAATGGATTACCTTACAAAGTGGGTAGAAGTAAAAGCCACGACAAAGAATGATGCTCAAACGAGAGCTAAGTTCTTATTCGAGAATGTGTTCACGAGATATGGATTAACAACAGAGTTAGTGAGCGATAGAGGCACACACTTCTTGAATGAAGTCATTGAAAATCTTCTCCATGAATTCTTGGTGATACATAAGAAGTCTACCCCCTATCATCCCCAAGCTAACGGACAAGATCCTATGTAAACAAGATAAGGTAAGAGAACAAACAAGATCCTATGTAAACAAGATAAGGTAAGAGAACAAACAAGATCCTATGTAATGTCTTGACTAAACTCGTAAATAATAAACACTCTGATTGGGACAAACAACTTCATCATGTTGTTTGGGTTTATTGAGTTGCCTACAAAATCGTACTCAATGCCACCCCATTTCAGATGGTCTTCGGAGAGAACGCCGTGCTACCATTAGATTTCCTGATCCCAGCTTTAAAAGTAGCACAAGAGTATGAGTGGAAGGGACACAAGTTGTCCTCTAGGATCTTTGATCTAGAACGCTTAGGTGAGACTAGGCTACGAGAAGCAGTAGGCATTTATGGTGCAAAGAAAAGACAAAAGGCATACTTTGATGCACACATCAAGGATAAAGGATTGAAAGCAAGAGACCTAGTGTTGGTTTACACACAAAAGCAACATGCTCGTAAATTGGAAAAAAGAGGATATGGACCCATGATCATTAATAGAATTTCCACTAGTGGTGTGGTTCAATTGGCCACTCTAGAAGGTGACATCTTGCCAAACTGTATTAGTGGATGTACGGTCAAGTTGTATCAAGAACCTCTTATAGAGGATATGTTAATGAGACTCAACACTGCTAAGAAATGAAAAGAAGAAGAGTTAAGGGTTAGAGCAGAAGCATAGGTAGAGGACATGGAGCGCATTAGGAAAAATAAGTTAAGGGGACTATGCCTAGATGTCAATCATGAAGCCCCACAATATCACATGGCCATGTGCCAAAATTCAGGTGCAATTGCTTCTCGAATAATTGACCAACGTCCCTTTGTGGCCTTAAAGGTAGGACATGGAGAGAATGTAAGGACTGTAAGAGCATTGATTGACTCAAGTGCAGCAACTAGTGCAGTTAGAATTTCATATTGCCAAGATTTGTAGTTGAACATCAATCCCATAGAAGCCTATCTCATAGGATTGGGAGGTGTGGAAACCCCTTGTTTGGGTGAGGTAGAGCTTCCCATCTATCTTCAAGTTGTTCCAATGAGAGTCAAAATGCTAGTGTGTCAAGAAGAGGATCTTAGAGAACCACTTTTCTTGGGTCAAGATTGGATCTATGAACATGCAACCAACCTAAACCTAAAAAGTCAACTTCTTGAAGTTTGGGTACATGAACAATGCAATACATAAGAATTAGAGAACTGCATGCTCACAAATCCGGGTGTCGCACATTCTCTTAGTTCTTCTAAAACTAATCCTAGCGAAGAAGATGTTGTATGTGTTAGAAGCTCTATGATGCAGAGGGAGTCAATCATGGAAGAACGGGCTAGAAGGCAAGTGGACCTCTCTTCTTCTTCAAAGACTAAAGCAGCCATGATAGTTCCACCACAAGCACAACAGTTCAAGACAAGAACATATTTTTGGGCATCAAGAAGATCTAGGTACAAAAAGGAGGACAACCATCGGCCTTGTCCCCAAATTTCCCATCCAGGAAAGCCAACCAAGGTAGAAGAAGAACAAAGAAACTAGGACAAGCTCAACCACAAGGGCTCCGACCAGTTTGGGTGCCTAAGAAATTAGTTGCAACTCAACAAGGACAATCACAAATATGGGTACCCAAGAAGCTCTTACATACACAACAACCTATTTCCTCCCACATGCAAAAAGTCTCAACAAAGAAGCTAAGGCGAGGCAAGGGTAGGAACCAACCACCAAGACCAAAAGCAGATCAAATCACCTCTTCAACAAGAGTTAGAAGACTAGCAACAATGGTATGGGTATGGAAGTCAAAAGCACTAGTAGCCCCCCCAAAACCAAAGAACCAACCACTTGGGATACAACATTTAAGAAACCATCTGAAGATGAAGAAACCCAAGGTGATCTCTACGCAACCGAACATGGTTCTCAAATGGATCCCTATAAGGAGGAATGATCAGTTGTCATCTCAAGGTCCCATGGACACCTCTAAGTATGGCTTGCATCAATGTCCCCATGTAACATCAGAAGCCTCGACGTGTGACAACCATGTGCCTTTGGCATAACCTTGTCTCTTGCACCATTCAAGTCATGCATTTCCAAAGTATGCATTAATTTAGGGCCACATTACACGGCCATGCATAGACACATTTGAGGATCCCAGACACATGAGACACATTTGACGTATGTAAATTATTTTATTGATATTAACATCTTTCTTCTTGTTTGGTGACATTGTTAATAAAAAAATGAGAGAGAGAAAAAGAGCTTATTCCCAGGTTTGGCTCATGGAACATGAATGAGTCATGCTTAGTTGAAGGTGGAACCATTGATTACTGTGCATTTATCAGTTTTGATAGAAGTGTGTCTTGGCTAGCAGATGATAGTATTGCTGCCTTATCTGGTAGATGTCAAGAACTTGGCATGAACATGGCATCCACAACTATTGTTTCCCCTTACCTTGGTAGGAGGGAAGAGCTTGAAGGTCCACAAGTTGAGTGATGCTTAACTACTGTATGTATGAGAGCATCCAATGAGATATCTACAATGGGTAGTTCTAGTACCTTGCGGATCCTTGTATGTATAATGGGTGAGAAGACTCTTGCTTATGGTGAGCTAAAGAGGATAAGTGAAACTAACCTTGAAATAGTTACCCAATGTTGTTTGTCAAGGAATATAAAGAAATTCAACTCCTAGTATTTGGAAATGTTGCTTTGAAGAGAGGGGATAGGACCAGGAGCTCGAAGAATCTCTCATCCATGGACCATCAACCAGGGCATTCATCGACAATGATAGATCAGCCAATGGTCCATCACAATGACGGGTGTACAACATGAAGAGATCCACCTCGACTGACCATTCACTATGGTAAGAATATTCTACTTGGTCAACATTATAACCATGATAGTTTAGGAAAAGTCAACTTACCCTTGAGAACTTAGCTCAAGACCCAAAATTTTTGCACCATACGTTTTGAAATGCATCCCTCGAGTACACATACATAGGGCCACATTACAAGGCCGTGCACAAGGCACATATTTTCTTCAACCAATGCACTAACACCCTTACCCATCATTCATTATGGGTTATGAGTACTTGCCATGAGTACTATGAATATCATCTTTGAAATATCCTGAGGACATTAAGGTTACAACAACAATAACAATGAAGCAATCCACCACCGATCGCTGCTATCAACATGGACAACCTCTTTTGAGCAGCTAGCAACTTTTGAAAGCTCACAAATAAATCTTCATGCAAAAATCCAAGGACAAAGTACATACCAAGGGACTATAACTTGCATAAGGTCACAAGACAAATGAAGAACTAGGAAATCGAACCTACTACAATTGGAAGATAGACAACTCTTATTCACACAAGGTGGACACTACCTTTCAAGGTACTACATGGAACAATTTGCTCTTACCGTGTGCATATGTGTGCATGTATGTGTGTGCATGCTTGTGTGTGCTTTCACTCACACACTTGTGCCTTCACTCGCTCATGGTCTTCATATCAGTCCTCAGGTCTCTGTGGATTGGCAAGTAAAGGAGGTGATACTCATGCTTGAGTTACAACAAGAAAAAATCGAAAACACAAGCAAAAAGTGATTGAAAGAGAGATTAAAGAATTAGAAACAACAACCTCACCTAAACAAGAGCCAAATGAAATTGAAGTTGAGAAATTGTAACTTATATTTGTGGATGCATAGTTGGGAAACTATTCTAGGGTGTTTCATGCTACAATTAATAAAAAATGTGAATGTAATTTTGTGAGAACCTTTATTAGTGAACAAATTCTTCCTACAAATTTTCATTTTTTGAATTGTTTTGGCATGATAGAACCAAGTGTTGTTGTAAATGAAGTATGCTCTAGGGAGATGTTCTATGTTTTGGATTTCTTAGATGAAGATGCCATGTTGGGTTTCACATTTCTCATAAAGTATATGCAAGAAGAAAGAGTATTAACTTATGAAACCATTGGCATCCTTCCTACTCATGATGCATTTAATGATCCTAATATGCATCGTCATTGTATCCAATGTGGACATGAACACTTGTTTGTTGATTTTACATATCATCCACATAAACTTTCCCACGTGCATAAAAGCAACATCCATAATGATTTGCATGTTGACTTACATGAAAATTTTTCACCTCACTACCCTAAGGAGAAAAAACGTTCTGTGAATTCCCTATGTTAGATTGAGAACACCTTAGAGAACTCTATGAAAAGCCCAAAAGACCCTTACATCAAGAAAAAGAAATCACATCTCCCTTGTAATTTCAAGCAAGTTTAAGTGGCCAAGTGATTTCTTACAGACCAACTGAATCTCACAATGATATGGGTAGCAAAGACAAGACCCATCACACCTTACCTTAAAGAAAGACCACTTGAAACCAAAGGATCTAGATTAATAAAGTCAATACCTAAAAGTGATCCTAAGAAGAACTTCAAGCCTAGGACAAGCAAATCGAAGACATATTGGTGGCCTAAAACCTCTTCATGTGGCACCCATGGCTGTCAAACCCAACCTTTCCCAATGCACAATATATGTTCAAGATGCAAATCAAGCATGAATGTGACTAGGGCCTCATCCAAAGGCCAAGCATTAGACACATTAAGTTTAACCTAGATACAAAGCGGGCACATGTACATATGTTGTAAAAAATTACTTATCATTTTTCTTATTTTTAGGTTGGTGGACAAAGGTATCATCCATCACAATGTATGATGCAAAGAAGAAGACCCTTGGAGCAAGACCACTTCTATTTTGCACCATTGTTTTTTATATGCATTTTTAGAGTATGCATGAGTTAGGGTCTCATTATAAGACCATGAATAGATATCATTCTTTCTTTTTTCACCCATGCACTCTTAGTCCCATTTGTCACATGGACTAAGAAGAGATGTATTAGCTTCATCTAAATATTCCATCTTTTCATTCTCATTGTGCAAAGAATTATTAAAAAAAAAGGGAAGAGCAAAACGAATAGAAAAAGCATTTTAGCGTTCTTGCATTCTTCTCAATCCTAAAGGAGGAAAAAGAAAAAAGGAAAGGTGGCCAAATCCAAAAACATGGAAGAAATGAAGTGATGCACTCCAAACAATAAAGAATTTAGGACTTAAAAGACAACAAAGTAGTCTTCCTCAATACTTCAACATTGGCCAAAGGCTTTATCGAGGACGACAAAGTCAAGGAGGGGGGAGTGTTGGATGACAACACAATACTACGAGGATCCTATTATTTTTCATCTCCATTTGTATATGATGTTACCTCTTTATACTTTAAAATTTAGCTTAATAAGCAATTTTGTATAGGTGTATGTGAGTGCCACACAAGTGAATAAAGTGAATTCATTCTCCTAATAGTTTGAGAAATGCCACATAGCATGCGTTTTGCCCATTTTGTATCTAAAGAGCTCACCCCTCTTGTTGTGGGAGGCATTCTCAAGAGATAATGAGATAATGCTAGTTTTTAGAATGCTTGGAGTTCTATTGTTGTCTTCTTGATGTGCTTGAGTGCTTGTTGCTTTCTTGCCTCATGCTTGTAACATGTTAGTTTGTTGATTAGCAATGTGATTATGCAAGCATTTAAGCTTGTGTCTGTTATAATGATGTTTTCATCTTATTTCATGCATATTTTTTCATTAATCTTGTGTTATCAAAGCACCATTCATGTCTGGCAAATATTTCTATGCAACATTGGGGTCTTCTAAGATCCTCATCGGTTTGACAAATAGGAGTTGTTATGCTACAATGCTAACACATAGACATCAGCTCATCTCCAAAGATGTAAACATAAATTTTTCTCCCTTGCAAATATGCTTGATTCATTAACAACCATGCTGAGTAGTTTCTTCAATCCAATTTGTCAATTGAAGAAGGGAAACCATCACCCATAATATATAAACTATGATGATGCTCTGATACCATGACGAGAATTTATGGTAAATTGCATAGATGAGAGGATCTTTGTACAAAACTTGATCTTGAACACCTTATTTTTAGCATGGAAACTCTAATGGATTTTGTAAGCTTCTATTTTATGAAATAATATGACCATAGTACCTTGAAATATTGATCTCAAATGTTTGAGTCAAGACATACAATTTTCAAATGTACACATGTAGAGAAAACCTTTTATTTATGGAGGAAGGTCCTTATGAAAATACTCAGAGCTCATAGCTTGCTAGGAATTGAGTAAACTCCTTTTGCATAGCTTCAAATACAAAGGTAAATGAGATAATACAAGTTTTTCCATGAATTTAGAGTGACTATACAATGAGTTATATAACTAAGAAGTCAGAGGTGTAATCCGGACTCTTTGGGAAGCAAATTATGTAGATACACAATCATAGAGGTATGCTCATATGTCATCACACAAAATTAGAATGGATAAAATATTATGTAGAAACACTTTAAAAGAGAGATATCTTCATGATCAAATCAATAGATAAGTTAACTTCAATTTCTTTGAGAAGTTGTCACCCTTGAGCTATGCACAACATTTGTGAACAATAGATATAGATGATGATAAAAACATATTGTATATGTATTGATAATTAAAGTACATTACATGGAGGTGTAGGAGTACTCGATGGGAACTCAAGAAGTGAGTGGAAGGACTATCTCTACTCGTGACTACACCAATCAAGTACATGTACACTTTTTCCCTTGATTTTAGAAGATAAATATTGATAGATTCCACCTACATATTCCTCTCACTTTTAGGTGTAAATTTTAATTTTAAATTCCAATAATAGTCGCGAGTTTTGGCTCTCCTTACATTCCCTACATCTTATGAGATTCTCTCCTCAAGGATTTTGTTACAATGCCTAAAACTAAAGTGACTTTTAACCTTAGTAGTGAACTGAGAAAGCATATGTGTATACATGATTTTTCTCATAGTGCACTGAAGGCTAAGGACTATGGGGAAGCACTTAGACTTGCCATATGCACCAACACATAACCAAGGGTAATGAGTACATAAAAAAAGACCTTGCTACATCATGACTATTTTTCACCCCTAACCCTAGAGATATGCCTATTTGACCTAAGGATTTTCCATGGAAGTTGGAACCTAAAGTTGTAATTACAAGGGAGTTTTTAATTAAGAAGATGCAATTTGTCCCGTGAGTAATGGTTGATAAACAAAGCATATTACCTAAGGCCTTCAGACACCATGTCATGAAGTGTCCTTGAGGACTATAGTATTTATGGATAATTACAAAATCTTCTTTGGGAAGTTTCCCAATGGAGGTTGCAAGGAAGATCCACCTCCACAAGAAACTTGATCCCCTCTGCTCTTGGCTACAAACTTGTCAACTTTGGTCACCTCCTACAAAAATTCCTCATATTAGTGTCTACATGTAGTTGTAAGAATCAATCTTCTCCTTTCTCTAGAAGATGTAAATGAATGCTAGAGAGGAGATATAAATGAAGTGTCTACATGTAGATATAAGAATCAATCTTCTCCTCTCTCTAGAAGATGTAAAGTAAGTGTCTACATGTAGTAAGAATCAATCTTCTCCTCTCTCTGGAAGATGTAAATGAATGCTAGAGTGGGACATACCACTTTGCTCAATGATTGGTGAAATAGGAAGCATTGACTCGAATATCCTTTCTTGCACATTATTGAATTCTTCTTCAATGATTTGTGATGTTCACTTGTAAGTATGTCATCACAAACCAATTTTATTGTGTATGCCACTGAGTCACCAAATGGCAAATGCTTCCTCTACAATAATTCAAAGCAACTATCCAAAGGACACTTTGACATGGTAGAAAATAAACTTAGGCTTTCATTGTGTTGTAACTCCAATGCCCTTTTGACATCATGAAAAAATAATTATTCTTGTCCCTCAACAAGAACCACTAAAAAAAATTTTAATTTCACCACTCGTATAGTCCGTTTTGGCTCCATAGAGGTGGATGGTACAATTATTCTTCAAAATTATCATCCACACCATGAGGATAAGTTGTTTTGATCACTTTTCTCTCTAATAAGAGATTCAAGGGTTCTTAGAGTGGTTACTTTTTATTACCAACAAACCCACCCATAAGAACATGAGGGATGTCATGAGGAGGTGGATCTTCTTCCTCATTCACAGTCAAAGTGGTGGTAGCAATGAAAGATAGGTATTTTTCAAGCATCTTGCATTTCCTATTTAAGTTTTTGATTAATCGTACTATCTCATTGAGGAGGTGCCCTAACCCTAGTACAATTGCTTGGAACTGCTTTAAATGCTTTGCAAATGCCTCATCACCTTTGTGAATGTAGTTGTGAAGGTCACAAGGAACCCATTTCCCATCATATGGTGGTATGGCAATAGAGAAACACAAAATATGAACATCCATATATGGAAGTAGCTCTTCCAAGGCATCTGAGTTCATCTGAATGGTACCTGGAGATCAAGAAGCTTAGAGAGAAGATCGTATAGGCCTTGCTCACTTTTATAATTACAATGCTCCAAGAATTCCATAAAACTTTGGCTTGGGCTCTTTGGAGTTACAAAAGAGGAAGCCATAGCTCACAAGCCATAGGTTATAGCTCTTCTTATAGACACTTGCACTCTACCCTTATCCAATAGATGTTCCTGAAATCTATCATGCCATGGTGATCACACTAGAGATGACCAACTATCACTAACACTTTGAAAATGTGACCAAGTTTCAAGATTCTATGAGAATTATGGTAAAGTTTCCTAAAAAAATGAGTAGATGAGCAAAATGAACGATGAGAAACTATTATTCAAACTAGTATTTTGGCACTTAAAAGCAAATGAGAGAATAGAATCAACCTATGTATGGGCAAAAAATGAGATCCCCAAAAAAAATCTGACAGAGTCTCCTTTGCAAAATGGATTCTAAACATCAAAGCACTATCAAAGAACTAATTAAAGGACCAAAAACTCCATGACTATGTAACTGCATATCACTACTCATTGCATATACCAAGTGATGAAAAGACGCCAACTAGGCTTATTGAGAACCTATGAATCCACTAGCGCACATATCCTATGGAGAGGCTATGGTAGCTCTTCCACCTGCATCAACAAAGAGATCATGAAATTTGGCTATCCCCTAGTTCATAAACACCTCACCATGACCCTCTTTAACACCTCAAAGCTATGCAAACCATAAACATTGTGCTATACCAATGAGCATACATACATGCTTTCCACAAAGATGTATATAGTGAGAGTGATCAAATAGTATATAAGCAATCAAGAATAGTGAATGAGAAAAAAAGAAACTCAAAGTATATCCAAAGGTAGCCAGCTTACACAAGGCTCAATGCATTCCTGCAAACCAAGGTGATAAGTGCCAATGAATTGTAGCTTAGTGGCGAGAGATCGCCATGTCAACGAACTTTGGGGAGAATAGTTATGGTGACCTCTGAAGAAGTACCATGAACCTCTATCTTCCTTGATCATTGAGGTCCTCCATTGCATGTATCCAATGGCTACAATGATGACTTTGGTTGAGTCGGATGACAAGATATGTGAAGGTCTATGCCTTTTCCATAAGTCTTGGAGTTTTTGAGGAAGTGTTCTGTAGGTTTCAAGTTTTAGCAACACTATGCAGACTGGCAACAATCTCTACATCAACATGCATATCTACTCAAATACTAGTGAACATGAGCTTCCAAGCTCTCGTAGTACAACTCATCCATTTCGATGGCATCAAAATTCTCCTCTATCCATGTCTATGCAAAACTACAAAAGAACACTTAAAAACTAGAGAACAATGAGTATGAGTTTGATATATAAAATACATATACAAATGGCTGGAATCAATACAATTCATGGCTAAACAACCCACTATATGTTTTATTAGAAAATACATATGCAAGTGTTCGATGAATATTTGGTCTTTCACATAGACACTAAGAGTAACAATCCATAAAAGATATAACTCACTTGGTAGTTAAGAAGCTACGAATGGAGCAAGCAAAAGAGCAACACAATATGACATATGGTGAAATACCTAAGCCTCTTAAGAGATGCCAAAACTATAATGATAATACTCTATTCAACATGGGATCCTTATGCAGGGGGTGGGGTGTATAGGAACAAAAATGTATGCCCCATTTTGCAAAGGCCCTAACTCCCATCATATGTCATAATGGGATCTCATCTCTCCAAAGAGGGTATTTGGCCCTTTGGCACATTTTTATAATGTTTTACATATGTTTTTGCATCCATCCTCATGGTTAGCCACCAAATGTCAAAAAATATGAGCATTTTTATTATTCTATTTGGAGAGAATTGTTGAAGCACCATGCTTGCAGATATTTGGATTCGTGGAAACATACTCTCAAGACGTTTTCTTTCCACTCTTATAAAAATAATCACCAATCAATGTGTATTCCTTTACTTTCTCCGAGATGGAGCATTTCTTAGCTTGCTATTTCTAAGGAAGTCTATCATTGATTGACTCTAGACCACGTTGGTTGTTGTTGAATAGGGTGTAACATGGTCAGTTAGATGTTCAAACAAGCATTGCAAGCAATCTTGTATGTAATGGAACACATCCTATTCCATGGATGGCCAATGGATTCCATCTCATTTCTTATTTTGCAAGGTACATGAGTTAAGATAGTGAAATCCTAGCACATGTTTGTGGGCTCTCTCAATCAATATTTGGTGCTAATCATCATGCACATAATAATAGAGTATGCCTTTTTTGTCTCAATGATAGAGACTTCTTGCATGGATCTAAAATTTTTGTGCTTGTTAAACTCTTTTTTTTGACACTTAAACATTTGTATGACTATGTCCATAAGTGAGAACTATGATTAAATGCTTTGCCACTTTGAAACAAATTCTTCATCGAGAAAATAAGCATAAGGAATGTCTTCATTGATGTCCATTGCTACTTCACCATTGCTAAGTCTAGAGATATGGTTGAATCTTACGTCTTCCCTTTTTGGACTGCAACCTTAAAATCATACTCCATAAGGAAAAATTGTGGCACATGTCTTCTTAACTAAGTAGAGGAGTGCTTGGTGGTCTACAACAATCTTGAATTTATTAGAAAATTGATAGCTTATAAATTTTGCAAATGTGTAGACCACTCTCAAACCTTCTCTTCTTGTCATGGTATAGTTAACACTATTCAATGCTAACTAGCATACACTATAGGGAAATCTAACTTTCCATTGTCTTCCAATTGGTCCAAAATACATTGCATTAGGGAAAAAAGGAATCCTACATGGGCCTTGTAAGGATTCCTAATTTTTAGGGATTAAGCCTAATTTTTTTATTGTTTAAGGGGCCAAAGTGCGTTTGATATGGAACTTTTTAGTAGGCTAGAGTAGGCTTGTTTTTTAGGCTAACTAGGCTCCTATCTCTCTTCTTTTAGAGAGAAACGAAGGGAATCTAATTTCCACATCATCAAACTCAAGCATGTATGGAAATAAAAGAATGATTTTTATTTTTAAAGTCTCAATTTCATAAGTGACTTTTTTTAGCTCATTTTTTAAGTTTGTTTTTGAAAAATTAATATTTTCAAAATCCCTCCAAAAATAGAGTGCCACAACATCAAATCCATAACCATGCTTCTCCAAAAAAAACATCATTTCCAACCATACTCAGTGGAAAAACACACTCTCACCAATCCACATCTAAGAAAACAAAATTTCCCTATGAAGATCATGCTCTAGAGTCCCTCCCAACCAAATTCTACTCCGTTTCTCATAATCTTATACTTATTGGCAAAGATGGTGTTGAAACCTATTACAAACCTCACATTGGGACATCCTCATGCCACTACATCAACAAGTATCCATGTCCATGTGCCTAGAGAATTTGCTCCAAATACACAATGCAACAATGATGTGAACTCGCAAAATGAACATCATGCAACTCGAGAAAAGAGTATTGATCTTTGGACTCATGGTTCACTATATCCTCTTGATGCATTGTCTTCTTACCATCCAACATTACCATCCAACATTGATGCATTGTCTTCTTACCATCCAACTTTACTTTAGTCCATTAGTGCTGGTAAAGCTACACTTAGGTTATTATCAATGATTATCTACACATTCAAAAACTACTACAAAGTATTGGATCCAATAATATCAACTCAATCATACAAGGGCAGTCACTTTAGAAAGCACAATCATATCTTTACAAGAACAATTTGCAGAGCTTGAAAAACATATGGAATGAAAGGAGAACATAACTGAGAAATTAAAAATCTGTGTCCAACAGTTGAGAGAGACTCCACTTGGAATGCAATATAGGAAACAATCATTAGCATCCTTTGACTCTCTTTCAATTGGTGGTGGAGCACAAAAGCAATGAGTTTTTGCAATGAGGTTTATCTTCCATTTGTATTTTTTCTTTGGAGACTTTCATATTTGTTTTTATATTATGTAGGTCATTCGTCAAAGATGTTAATGCTTCATCAACAATAAAGGATCAATTCACGTTATTAAAATCTTGTTTGACCAACAAGCATGTGGTTAGTATTTTGGAGTCACCCATAGGAAAACTTATCAATATGCAAGTGATTAAAGATTTTACAAGCAAATTACAAGATATTATCACTCCTAGAGATGTGGAGATGGTATGTGATGAAGCAGGTATTAGTACTAGAGGACACAGTGCATTGTAGAATCTTTTGTAGCATGCATTACAAAGAAAAGTTAATTTGCATAATATATTTCCATGCCCTGACAAGGTATCTCTTAAATAGTTGATGTCCAATGAGGTCATAGTTAGTATTCTTGGAAACTGATTATATTTAGAGTATATTATACCTATGTTCATTTGTCATTCAACTACATCCAAAAAAGAGTGGAAAATCTCATCTGGACAAGGATTCCCTTACACAAAGTGCAACAAAATATTCATAAATTTGGAGAGACTTCAACAAGCAATGGTTCAATTTTACAGATCTACCATACCAGATATGTCCATTATTGTTGACTTGATATGCATTGTATTTTGATGCTATAAGTTTTTTGGTAATTTATGCAAATTGTAATACCAAATTGAGGTTTATATTGAAGCTCAACAAATGCTAAATCATAAGGGATGACGAATGGAGAGATTGAGCTTGACACTCATGAATGAAGCTATGAAGAATGCCAAATGTGATGAAAGTAACAAGTCTAGCTCTAATTGTACATATAGTGTTCAATCTGAGAAAAATATATGGTGGTTAGGTGCTACTGAAGTACCTAAAGAATCCCACAATGTTCTTTCATGGATTTTTAGGAGGACCTCATGGATCACAAGGTAATAGCTTCTCAAAGTCATGGTGCAAAACTGAACATAGCAGACTTATGTGATTTTGAGATAGATTGGCACTTTGGTGGGGATTTAAAGACTATGAAATGCATATTAGGTTGCAAGAAAGGTGCATTTACTCTTTATCTATGTCCATTTTGCACACCAGGTTATGAACTAAGAAAAGGTCAACAAAAGAGACTATATGATTTAGATGAATACATAGATGCACCTACTTTTGTAGAATGGGATATATGTTTGTTAAGGTATGCAATGTTAGAAAAACTTAATCGTGACATGTTAGATGAAGATTGGTATCCCATTATTCCTTTTCATTAGTTAATGTTCACTTTTGCACATTGCATGCCTTCATGAGAATGTTTGATAGATTATTAAAACTCCATATTTGCCATGAAGCCAGTTGATAAATCTATACAAGCCATCAAAAAATTGGAAGAGCTTCTTAATTCAATTGCTTGTCATGGTGGTAATGTAACTCTAGTTGTCAAAAAACCTCGAGAATCCCAAGATAGTTTGCAACAAGTATCAATGATAGGGAAGAAGGCAAAAAAGTTTTTTAGAAGAGGTATTAGCCCTTAGAAAATGGTTGTGCGGAGCTATGGAAAGACTTATGCATGATCACCAATGATAAGGATTCTCAAAATGACCTTATTAATGAAAAAAAGAAGTTATGTTCATGCTTAGATAAGTTGGTAGGATTAATGAGTCTTACAAACTCCAACAAAAATGAGCTTCAATTGTTTCAAGATACATTAACCGAGTTCACAAAGTGTTTCATCTTATCTTTGAGAGAGAGCACTATTAAACATTACATTGTAAGCTTTTTTAATCTTTCAATTCTTTTGTTGATAAGATTTTGTTATACATACCTATAACATTTCAAAATATTTTATTTGCACATGGAGCATTTTTTATGCATCGATATGGATCATTGAAGATTTTTAGTACACAAGGAATGGAGAAGTCACACGATAGGGCTAGAGGTGTGTACTTCAAAAACATAGGACATGGTGGTGGTGCAATGTAGTCAAACTATATGGAAGAGATGTTTAATTGGTTTCATCGTACTACATTTTCAAGGACATATGCAATGGAACAATTCAAGGAGTCAAAAATTGCAAAATCTACAAGAATTAATCAACACAACATGGCTAGTGAAAAATGGAAGTCAATGTTGGGACCTTTACATCATGCTCAATGGCGGGCTACAAAAACATGAGAGGGTTCCTGTTGGATTAATCCATTCATGGTAGTTTTTTGATAAATCATATGGTTTCCAATACACTCTTCTCTAGCTTGCAATTTTTTAAGGAAATTTTTTGTTTTTTAACTATTTTTATCCATTCAAATGTGAACAAAACCTTTTTAAGTGAAACTTTATAAAAAGAGACTCATTGTCTCATTTCAACATTCTAGCACCATAGAGGATGACACGAACAAAGAAAACTACTAGGAAGGATCCCATTAACTTTCCTAGCTATGTGCAAGGCACTCAGTGACCACCATGGATGAATCCCCACAAAAAACCACATAGTTATCTTGCTCCATGTACCATCGTGATGTCAAGCGGCATGACTAGAGACCACCGGGAAGATCCGAACTAAATTTGGTATGGCCTCACTAGGTCACTACATGCGGGGTGTTTACTTAGTGTCACTTAGGCCAAGAGATGTGATCGAGTTTAATCAAGCATCACTATGACCATATGGTTGTGCGGTTTGATACCTAGACAAGCCATAATTTTATGACTATGAGACTAAGGTTTCGCTAGTAATGCGATCTTTTATGAACTCATCAATAGGGATAGTTGTGTTTTCAGATCTATTAGGGATACTACTTGATGGAATGGATGTATCATAAGGATCACCGACATCCATTAATAGATTAGGAGCTTAGAAAAGTGAATGAAATATTCAAAACAAAGGAAAGATAAGCGAAGAAGAGATATTATTAAGATAGAAGTAATCCTATACAAAAGAGAAATGTTTTTATACAATTTTTAACAAGTGATAAAATACTCTAACTCTAATACAAGATTAAGCTTAAAGAATAGAATTTTGAAAGGAGAAGGGACTGGTGCATCTGCAACTCCTAACGCCTGATTCCAACTGCTCATAAGTACTCGCCAATGCTCATTTTGAAAGAAAGTTTTTAATTTTTTTGGATGCCAATTGAAGAGAGGAAATCCTTCCAACAATGAAATAGGTGGTGGAAATAACTCTTGAAGTGAATAGTTGTATTAACAAGAAGTGGCACATGGAAAATCCAAGGAACCAATTACAATTCAACCACAACCCCCACCATCATCATATGATGAGCCTCCATCACCCAAGAAACCAACAAAGAAAAGGCAAAAGGAGCATGCTCAAAGAAAGGTAGTTCTCTCTGATGAGTTTGACGACTTTCTAGAGGATGGTTCACAACAATATAGAACTCCTGCACAAGATTTGGAGTCAAACCACAACAAAATGTCCAAAAAAGACCTCTAGAACCACAACAATGAAGAAAATATATGCAGATACTCAGAGATAAGAAACTATCAAAAGACAACTAAGCTATTGATACCTAGAAGACCCTTTGCAAGGGTAATTAAAGAAGAATTACAAAGATATTGCGTGAGATTAAGGATCCAAGATCTAGCTTTAGCTTTACAAGAGGTAGTCAAAGCATATTTGACATCAATGCTTGAGGATTCCAACCTATGTGCCATCCATGTCAAGAGGGTTACTATACAACCCAAGGACATACAATTATCTAGGAGGATTATGAGTGATTGTAGCTAAGTCTTGTAAACTCCATACAAGAGAGTTTCTATAACTTTGACTATTTTGAATGAAACATGAGCGCTTCTTCTCCATTATTTTGTCTATTATCTCTTTCCATGTTGCTTTTCATTGTAATCTCTTTTATCTCAATGATTTTTTTTTATATTCTCTTCTTTGTGTCATAAAGTATTAGCAATCTACCATCAAATATTTCACTAGGATCATTGTACCATGGCCTTTAGGCTAAATCAGGCCCAAGATAGAAACCCGAGAGAAGCCAATCCAAAGAATTTGAAGTGGCTTCTCTCACATTTCTATGGTTGGGCCTTTTTTGGCCTTGTAACAATGTTTGGGATCACTTGGCCTATTATTAGAGTACCTTTTATCTCTTTATGCCATGGATAGATTTTAGAATCAAATTGACAAGTCACTTGGGATCACTTAGCCATAATGATGCATAAAACATGCTTGAAACATCTATTTGATATGGCCAAATGTCTTTGAATGTCCCCAAATGGCATAGTAAGGCAAAAAATAGCCCTACCACAGAAACACGGGGTAGGGCCTTGTAAATTGCTTGCAAGGGCCTCTCCCCTATTTCTATGGCAAGGCCTTTTGTGACCTCCCTATGCCATGAATTACACATTGAGTGTCTATTGATGACACAACATATATTTCTTGGATCCACTCTTTTTCATCATCACTTGTACCTTCTTCTACCTTTCATTTAGTTTAATAAGCACTCTTGTATAGATGTGTGGGAGTGCCACACTAGAGAATAAGTGAGATTCATTCTCCTTTCAGTTTAGAAATCCCACATAGTATGCATTTTGCCCATTTTGTATATAAAGAGGTCACTACCTCTCATTTTGGGGGAGCATTCCTAGAGATAATGAGATCATGCTAGTTTGTAGAATGCCTGGAGAGCTCTTGTTGTTGTTATGACGTGCTTGTGTATTTGTTCCTTTTTTGCTTCATGCTTGTGATGCATTAGTTCATTGATTAGCAATGTGATTATGCATGTACTTAAGTGTGTGTATCGCTAACGATGCTTTCTTCTTATTTCACGCATAGTTTAGTCGTTAATCTTGTGCTAACAAAGCACCATTACATCTATTGAATGCTTCTACGTGACATTTGGGTCTCATTAGATGCTCTTCAATTTGACAAATATGAGTTGTGATGTTGCAATTTCAACAAATTTTGGTGCAGTTTCCAAAGAGCATTCTCTTGTCACTTATGTGATAGTTTTTGGCATGAAAGTGATGTGTATGAAAGCTTTTCATAACGATTTTTTGAGTTCTTCATTTCATTATGCTCTTGTGGGCATTTGCGGCTTGCAAGATTTATAGTAGCTTGTTGAATGAGCCATTATTGGTGTGATGAAGGTCCCCTTTTTGGGGTGATTAATCTACCATGGGTGGTGATTCTTCAAGATTACAAGTAGAATAGGATTAGTTTTACAAATTTTTTAGTTTATTATGTTAATTATATCCATTAACTTTATTGCTTTCTCTAATAATGTGTAAATAAGCTTCTTTTTGGGGTTCTTCTACAAAATTCAAGGGAGTTTCACCTACATCTTCATCAAAGAGCTTGGTAAGAAAAGAGGACCATCATGGCTTGGAACACTTGGAAAATGTATGAGATTTTGAATTTTCATGAATATACATATGTACCTTTTGAAGCTACCATGAATTTCATGACAAATAACTTTCCTAGTAGCTACAACAAAACATAGCAAGCTAGCTTCATACACACTTGGCATTCTTCATATTAGAAATCCTATCCCCAAGGATGATTATAGTTGCATCTTGAAAGACAAAGGAAAATATCATAATGAAAATAAAACAGGCAAGAGGTATGTCACCCAATGCATTTGCCACCCCACATCATAGGAAGTTTGGGAAAGAAAATCGATAAGGGAATCTCACAACCATCTTGAGTAGAGATAAGAAAGTCAATAGACTAATATGGAGTCATTGACCGTTTGCTTGCATTTCTCCAAAGAGATACAAGTAACGTTGTTGATTGCCTCCCTGATTTATGAGAAATAGTGATTCAACTAAGGAGGACTTGGATTACTTGTTCGAGTAGAAAAAGAAAAACGATCCTGTACTTGGTTTTTTCCAAGTTGATTCTAGCATAGAGAGATGGGATAACTCTAATAATAATAGTAGAAAATGGGATGATGCTAAGGCCATTGAAGGCCTCAGGTATAGAAGAGACAAGACGGGTATGCTGAATTTGGAGGAAGGGAATAATTCTGAAGTAGATTGCCTTCTTCACAAATACAAGAAGCTAAGAAGATTGAGCGGCACATGTACTACAACATGTACATGAAAGTGAAGGGTAACTGGTAGAAGGGAGAAATAATCTTGGGCAAGTCACCCCAATCTTGTCAAGCTCATTGGATTCTGTACAACCCGCCCTTGGGGATATCAGGATAAAGATTGATCTTCTTGCTGCTAAGGGCATGTAATTCCTACACAACAGAAAGAGATCTATCATTTATTAAGACTTCAAGACACCAAACATACTTGTGGAGATGAACTAAATAGTCTTGCTATCTAGATCACTTTGCTCCCTCCTTAGACGAATGCTTCTCATATCCTAGTAGGACACAAACACCAACTCATATGTGGTTCATTGTCTGCTACCATTCGTGAATTAGGGCATATAGGCCTAGCATGTGAAGCACTTCAGGCCTTTCAATGGCAACAACAATGCAGACACCTATGGCCTGATGAGAGAACACTGTGTGCAACCATCAAAGTATTTAAAAGGGGGGGGGGGAGAGGAAGGTACAACATGGAAGCATTTGTATTCTCATGCTCCTTCTTCTTTGTTAGCATTTGAAGCTCTATGCAAAGGGCATATAGCCAATGGCCCTCTTTATCGTGCTTCTTATGCCAAGTAGAAAGCAAAGAATAGTGGGATGATCCTCATGTTGGAGTTAGACATCTGCGGAAGCTTGGAGCACAACACACAATACTGAATTTATTACCACTAGAATGTACAAAGATAAGTAGCCCATTAGGGCAATAGACGTATATACAAGCCGCGGAAAAAACCTCCTAAAGAGGGAAAAAAGTGCCCCGTCGGTCTTAGTGTGTTCACACACATCATGTAATAGGCCTCTTTTCTAGTGAAATAATTCATTTTGAACTTTCCGAATTTCATTGTGGGGGGTAATGCTTAGAATGAATAAGTAGGTCATTTTATGCATGTAGGAAAAGTTTTGGGTTGACAAGTTTCATATTCTCTCTCTAGACCTTATTTGCATCATGTTTTCTAGTCAAATTTTGGAGGTGAAGATGAAAGAATTAGGAAAAACTCTGTATGAGAGAAAGGTAGAACAAGTATAGGAGAATAAAAGTGTCTGAGTGAAATTTTTGTGAATCATGTTTTAAGTACCTCGTTCAGGGTCCTACATTTAGTTCATTGTAAGAAAATGCCTTGATTTTACTCTCTAGAATTTTGAAACTTGCAGGGCTCCAGAGTGGCATTTGGAGAAGGATTTGGACCTCGGACAGCTCTAACACTATTGTGCAGATTGCAAAATTGAATAAAAGTGTCTCTCACAAGCTTAAGCTAATTCCTCACTGTTTTTGAGTTACAAGGCTTTGAAAAGTGTCGTTTTCCAACACTTAAAAAAAAAACACGAGGGCTTATCTAGTTCTATTCGAGCCTGTGATTCTCACGCTCACGTGTCACCATGTCTAAATATGGATATTTTTGGATATGTTTTTTTGGTGTTTTTCTCCTATTTTTTATAGGTACGCTAAAGAAAGAAAGACACTACGATCACATGGCTTTTTGCGAAAGTTTTAGAGAAACTCAACTTTTTTCTAAATTTGTTGGATCACACCCTTCTTTGGAGAGGGTAGCGATCAAACTCTGATATAGGGAGACCTACGCGTCAAAAACAGGGGACACACAGAAATATGAGAATTACTTTGTGATGGAGAGTGAGAGTGCGAGTGAGAGTGTGATTGAGAGTGCGAGTGTGAATGCGATTGTGATAGCTCGGGGGTGGTCGGGAGGTAGAGGCTTCCTCAAGAAGCTATTGTAACCATTGATTCACATCTATAATATCAAAATTCTTCCTTCTCTGCATCATATGTGTTTCTACTCTTCCGCATTAGATTTTCTCTTACCTTGTGCAATCTCTGCATTCTTCTCTCCACTGTTATTTTTGAGTGATTGAAAGATTGTGATTGAGGAAATGCTACAAGTGGTATGAGAGCAGATTCAATCCTCGGGAATGATGGAAAGTCTAACACAAAATATTTGTGAACAAGAGAAGCTTATTCAGAAGCTTCTTAGTGAATTGCGCAAAGAACGAGGCGGAAAGCAACCAGAAGGAGCAACAAATTTGTTTGTGGAGCTGAACGATGAAGTAGATGAAGGTACGGGAACATCTAGTGAACCTCGCGGAAAACAAAAATGCAATTATGAAGATATGGAACCAAGTGAGTTTGCCCTTAATCAAGTCTTCAAGAAGGCAAAGTTGAATGATTTTGATGGCGAGAAGAAGAGTGGCGAAGATCTTGAGGCATGGATTGAAGAACTGGAGGATTTCTTTGATCTTCGACAATTTAGTGAAGAGTCCAAGGCAAAAGTTGGGATCCTGCACCTGCGTGGGATCGCGAAGCTATGGTGGAAGTTGTATATGCTGACTCGAACGCGTTCTGGACCAGTTCTATGGAAGGAATTTAGAGAACAAGCTGAAAAACACTATTGTTCTCCACATTACCATATGGAGAAGAACATGGAGTTCTACAATTTTTGACAACACGAAAGTAATAAGCATAGCTTATTTGTTGATGAGTACAAAGAGAAGTTCCTACGTCTTCATAAATATGCATTAGAGGTTAGTGGTGATGCTCTAAAGAGTAAATTTATTGAAGGGTTTCGTGAGGAACTTCGCTATCAAGTCAAGGGATCTGGATGCATTGATTTTCTTGATGCTGTTGCGATGGCCGAGAACTTTGAGAAGATGGAGAAGTTCAATTTGCAGAAGGCAAATAGAAGCAGATTCATTGCATGGGACATAGGCCACAAAGACCTGTTGCAATGAACATGAACAATTCAAAGAAGACTCCATCTTCAAATAACCAAGGCAAGAATCCTGCACAGGTGGAAAATCAAAGGAGGCATCAACCAATCTAGTGGCAACAAGACCCTAATCTTATTGAGAGGGCAAAAAGACTTGGACTGTGTTTTCGTTGCGGAGAGCAAGGGCATCCATTAGGGGAAAAAATGAACCCTGCATGGGCCTTTTAGATTAAGGGCTGATTAGTCGTGGACCAATGAGAAGAGGGTGGTGGCCACAGTCTAGAACCTTAAACACATAGACTATGCATAGGCTTCCCTTGTTTTTGTGCGGTCAAAGAGCCAAAAATCATCTAGAATCCATGATTTTCTTTAGAAGATGGTTTTGGATACCTCGAAATTTGTTTGGAACCATTGGATTGATCAAATATCTAAAGGCCAAGGTTAAATGCTAGAAGTCAAGGCATCTACAAACTTGGACCCTTGGATTAGCTTAAGATCTAATGGATGAGATAAAAGCAATCATGACAAAAGATGCCTTTTTCTATGAGTCATTGGATTTTAGCGCCCATCGGATGGTCCAATTTGAATTGCAGGTAAGTTGAGCGCTTGAATTCGTGGCCTTTGATCTGGGCAAGATCTGATGGCTTAGACTGATTGCCCACATGAAAAAAGCGCCTTCTAATGGGAAGCACTAGATGAGCCCTCGATCGGACGATGGTGATGCATCCCAAAAATGAGCTCAACGCGAATTGCACGCCTCCGTCGGATCTAGAAAGATCTAATGGTCACTTTTTTTGCAGAGAGTGGGGACACTCTTTGTCCTTACTCCCACGAGTATTTTTTAGTCTCTCTCTAGATTCAAATGCAATTCAATGTAAACCATTGATTTGATTAATCAAATGGCTCACAGACACTCGCGTGTGACATGAAAAAAGACATATTTCATCTACATTTTTTTATTTCACAATACCACTAGTGGCATCATGTGGCTCCCAAAAGTCATGGATTAAGCTTCTTAATCCCTAAAAATTAGGGATCCTTACAAGGCCCATGCAGGGCTCACTTTTTCCCCTAATGCAGACATATGAGTGCCCAAATAAGGCAATCTTTCGACCTGCACAATCAAAAGTGATAAACATCATCAAGGAGGGTACAATTATTGAGGAAGGGGATGATCATGGTAAGTGCCATAACTCTACTTGACATTGCATGTTGGTTAGTTCTTTTCCAAAGGCTTCTGTAATCACAATTCCGGGTATGATTTTTGCGCATAAAACCAGATTTTTGATCGATTCAGGTAGTACCCATTGTTTTTATCTTTCAAATTGGTACAGAATCTAGGGATAGCCCTAAATATGCAGATAACCAAACCTATAGAGATGACCAATGGACGATTACACTACACGAAAGGATATGTTGAAAACCTTGAATTTACTCTCTCTAATAGGTGCTTTTTTGGAAGTTTCCATGTAATTGAGATGAAACAGAGTGATGTAATCATAGGCATGGATTGGTTAGTTAAAAATTCTGTGACAATTAATTGTGAACGATCACTTTAAAGCTAGATGATGAATCTATTCATATTCTAGGTGATGCCTATAATCCTAAACCTATTCTTATTTCTGTTATGCAGATAATTAGAGGTATACGTGATGGCTGTAAAACATTTGTAGTGTATGTGAACAATCTGCATGAGGAAGGTAATGCCATGAAGGTATTCGAGATTATGTAGAAAATCTCTTGAAAGAATATGCCAATGTATTTCTAGAAGACTTTTCTGTTATACCTCCACCTAGGCAGATTGACCATGCCATTGACCTATATCTACGGAGTGAACCATAACCATATTCTAGAGCACCCTATAGATTTAACATTGATGAATTAAAGGAGCTTAAGATTCAATTAGATGATTTTTTGAAGAAGGGCTTGATAAGACCGAGTGTCTCACCTTGGGGTGCACCTGTTTTATTTTAGAAGAAGAAGAAGAACAACTCTTATGGATTATGCATCGACTATAGGGGGTTGAATAAAAGAACAATTAAGAATAAGTATCCACTTCCTCATATAGATGACTTATTAGGTCAATTAAGTGGAGTGACTGTATTCACTAAGATTGACTTAAGATCTGGATATCACCAAATTAGGATCAAAACAGAGGATATTCCTGAGACAGATTTTCAAACACGATATGGTCACTTTGAGTTTACGGTTCTACCTTTTGGATTGACGAATGCTCCTGCCACATTTATGTGCTTGGTGAATAATATTTTTCACGATTACGTAGATGAATTCATCTTAGTATTCTTGATGATATATTTGTATACTCTAAAGATGATTCTGAGCAAGCAGTACATCTCAACAAGACTTTGCAAACTCTTAGAGAACACAAATTTTATGGAAAAAAGAGTAAGTGTTTATTTGCTAAGGATAAACTTGTGTATCTAGGAAGAGTAATATCGAAAGAAGGAATCCTTATAGATGAAGATAAAAATAATAGTTTATTGGCCAATTCCTAAGATTGTAAGGGATGTTAGAAGTTTTCTTGGGTTGGCACAATATGAAAGAGCACATATTAAGGATTTCTCTAAGATAGCTACTCCCCTCACAGAATTGACTAAAAAGAATATAGGATTTGTGTGGAGTGATGCTTGTCAAAAATCATTTGAAACATTGAAACAAAAAGTCATTGAAAATTGTGTTTTGAAAATACCAGAAATGGGAAAGCCTTTTGTGGTTGCATGTGATGCAAGTGGTAGTCAGATAGGATGTGTTCTTTCACAAGATGGAAGGGTGGTTGCATATGAGTCCATAAAACTAAGAAAACATGAACTTAACTATCCTACTCATGATTTAGAAATGCTTGTTGTTGTGCATGCACTTAAGCATTGGAGACATCTATTGTTAGGGGTTAAGTTTGAATTGAAAACAGATCATCAGTTTAAAATACATCTTCACACAACCATTGCTTAACAACATGCAGAAACGGTGGATTGAATTATTAAGTGAGTATAATTTTGACATTAAGTATCTGGCTGGTAAGGAGAATAAGGTTGTTGATGCATTGAGTCGGAGACCTTTGTGTAATCTTGTTTTTGTAATAAATTCTAATTTTCTCAATCAAATTCAAGAAGAGATAAAACATGATCCTTTTTATGCACCTATTTTGAATGCTTTGAATGCGAATAGGGGATCGATGTATCGCGAAAAATTTCATTTGCAGGTAACAATCGGCTATGCATATCTTCTGAATCTCCATTAAAAGTCAAAATATTGCATGATTGTCATGATGCACCTTTTTCTGCACATCCAGGTTATTCAAGGACCTATGTTAAAAGAAAGTATTCTTACTTTTGGCCATGTATGAAGCGGGATATTAGAAAATATGTTAGTGAATGTTTGAAGTGCCAATAGTTGAAATCTGAGTTTAAGAGGATGCCTGGAATGCTTCGACCTTTGGATGTTCCAAATCAGAAGTGGGAGTCTATTTCTATGGACTTTATCACTAAGCTACCTATGACCAGAAGTAAGCATGATACCATATTTATTGTAGTCAATCGGCTTACCAAGATGGCACATTTCTTCCCTATGAAAAAGACTGATATTGCTTTTGAATGTTGCAAGAATCTTTGTAAAAGAAATTTTTCGATTGCATGGGATGCCTCAAAGCATAATTTTTGATAGAGACTCTAGATTTACATCAAACTTCTGGAAAGCGACATTTGAATCGATTGGAACTCAACTTTGTATGAGTATAGCTTTCCATCCACAAACTGATGGGGAAACCAAGAGGGTTAACAGGGTAATTGAAGATATGTTGCATATGTATGTGAATGAAAAGAAGGATAATTGGAGTGACTATTTACCCTTGGTTGAGTTTGCATACAATAGTGCATGGCATGCATCTATAAAAATGAATCCGTTTGAAGCTATGTACGGTTATAATTGTTTGACTCCACCTTTGTTTTTGGGGTTTCCAAATAAAGTAGAAGTATCCAAAGAAATGCTTGATATGATGGATGAAGAACTTGGAAAAATTAAGAAACACATAAAAGAAGCTCAGAAAAGACAAAAGAAGTTCTATGATTTAAAGAGAAGGCCACTTGAATTTCAAGTTGATGATATGGTATTTTTTAAAGTTAATCCTCACGATCTAACTTGTTGCTAGGGAAGGATCATAGACTTTCTCCTCGATATGCAGGTCCTTTTAAAGTTTTGAAAAAGATTGGATCTCTTTCTTATTTTCTGGAATTAGCTAAACATTTAAATGCACATCCTGTATTTCATGTTAGCTTACTTAAAAGATATGTATCTAATGTTGCTCATGTTTTGCAAGACAATTATAAGCTGAAAGATGATGGCTCTTTTGAGCTTCAACCAGAAATAATATTAGATACGAAGGAAAGATTTCTTAGAAATAGATCTATAGTAGAAATTTTGGTGAAATGGCACTCATACCCAGTAGAAGATTCGATTTGGGTGAATTTAGATGATTTTCTAACACATTATCCTTCTTTCCAACTCTGAGGACAAAGTTCTTAAAGAAGGGAATAATTGTAATAGGCCTCTTTTCTAGTGAAATAATTCATTTTGAACTTTCCGAATTTCATTGTGGGGATAATGCTTAGAATGAATAACTAGGTCATTTTATGCATGTAGGAAAAATTTTGGGTTGACAAGTTTCATATTCTCTCTCTAGACCTTATTTGCATCATGTTTCCTAGTCAAATTTTGAAGGTGAAGATGAAAGAATTAGGAAAAACTTTGCATGCAAGAAAGGTAGAGCAAGTATAGGAGAAAAAAAGTGCCCGAGTGAAATTTTTGTGAATCATGTTTTAAGTACCTCGTTCATGGTCCTACATTTAGTTCATTGTAAGAAAATGCCTTGATTTTACTCTCTCTCTAGAATTTTGAAACTTGTAGGGCTCAAAAGTGCATTTGGAGGTGGATTTGGACCTCGAGCGTCCTTACACTATTGTGCAGCTCGCAAAATTGAATAAAAGTGTCTCTCACAAGCTTAAGCTAATTCCTCACCATTTTTGAGTTACAGGGATTTGAAAAGTGCCGTTTTCCAACACTTCAAAAAAGAAAAGCCAAAAAAAAAGTGAGGTCTTATCTAATTCTATTCGAGCCTGTGATTCTGATGCTCACGTATCACCATGTCTAAATATGGATATTTTTGGATATGTTTTTTTGGTGGTTTTCTCCTATTTTTGACAGGTATGCTAAAGAAAGAAAGCACACTACGATCGCATGGCTTTTTGTGAAAGTTTTGGAGAAACTCGACTTTTGTCTAAATTTGTTGGATCGCACACTTCTTTGGGGAGGGCAACGATCAAACTCTGATACAGGGAGACCTGCGTGTCAAAAACAGGGGACACACAGAAATTTGAGAATTACTTTGTGATTGAGAGTGAGAGTGAGAGTGAGAGTGTGATTGAGAGTGCGAGTGTGAATGTGATTGTGATAGCTGAGGGGTGGACGAGAGGTAGAGGCTTCGACAAGAAGCTATTGTCCAAAGCTATTTTTCGAAGCTATTGTAACCATTGATTCACATCTATAATATCAGAATTCCTCCTTCTCTGCATCATATTTGTTTCTACTCTTCCGCATCAGATTTTCTCTTACCTTGTGCAATCTCTGCGTTCTTCTCTCCAATGTTATTTTTGAGTGATGGAAATATTTTGATTGGGGATAGATTGTGATTGAGGAAACGCTACACATCACTACCTAAATATACCAACAAATCCCCCCTGGGAGTGATGCAATGAACAAGGAGCCAGCACTCATGTATAAGGAAGTGCCAAGCTATGTGGAAATCACTCCACAAAAGGAAGTAAGCCCAAAGCTTTGCGGAAAGCTTCAAACATCTCCCTAGGCAGAGCCTTCATGAAAAGGTTTGCAATGTTCTCCTTCGTGGGCACATATCCCAAGCTGATTTCCCCAACAGAGAACCTCTCCCTGACATAATGATAATGCACCTCAATGTGCTTAGTGCGAGCATGGAACACAGGGTTCCTCGCAACTGTAAATGCACTCTGACTGTCAATGAAGATGGTGGTGGCAAAAGACTGACCAACACCCAAATGAGCCATAAGGTGTCTGAGCCACACACACTCAACAGTCGTTGTGAAAGCTACCCTATACTCAGCCTCACAACTAGAAGTGGCCACAATAGGCTGCTTCTTGCTCAACCAAGATATACATGAGCTACCAAGCATGAAGCAAAACCCACTTGTGGACACACGAGTGTCATAGCAACCAACCCAATCAGAGTCAGAAAAAGCATGCAAATCTGGCGGTAGTGATCCCCCCTTGGGATAAAACAACCCAAGTAGTCGAGTACCACTCAAGTAGCAAAAGATGCGCTTAATCGCCTGCCAATTCTTGACTCCTGGGCAATGCATAAACCTGCTCATCTGTGAGACAACAAACTGAATATCTGGCCGAGTAATGCATACGTAAGTCAAGCATCCAACAGCCTGCTGATAGAGAACAACATCAGATGCATCTCCAACATCATGAAGACTCAATCCTAAACCTCTCTCCATAGGAGTGGCAATAGGCTTACAGTCTTCAAGGCAAAAATGCTGCAATAATGTGTCAATATATTTCCTTTGACGCAAAGCCATTCCACCATCAACTTGCATAAACTGAATGCCCAAATAGTGATGCAAATGCCCCAAATCAGACATCTCAAATGAGGCATGCAAATCAGCCTTAAAATCAGCAATATGTGTGTCATGAGGACCAGTGAGCAACATGTCATCAACATAAACCACAATGATCAGAAGTACATCATTAGCACGCTTAACATATAAGGTGCTTTCAGTTGGACTATTCTCAAAACCATGTGCAATAAAATATGCATGTATCTTTTCATACCAAGCACGTGGTGCTTGCTTTAAACCATATAATGCCTTCTTTAACTTGCATACCTAGTTTTCATGCACTTTCTGCACAAAGCCACGAGGCTGAAGAAAATGCACTTCTTCATGCAAGTCACCATTCAGAAATGCTGTTTTAATGTCCAACTGATGTACATTCCAACCATGATGAGCTGCAAGTGCACAGATGCTATGAACAATAGTCATTCGGCAAGTAGGAGCAAAGATTTCATCAAAATCAATGCCTCTTTCTTACACATAACCCTTTGCAACAAGCCTAGCCTTATACATGTCAACTGTACCATCAGGTTTACGCTTCAGCTTGTATACCCACTTAATACCAAGGGCCTTCTTGCCAGGAGGCAAGTCACATAAAGACCAAGTACCATTCTTCATTATAGCATCATATTCAGATTGCATAGGAGCCATCCAATTTTCTAAATTTTGTGCTTCATCAAATGAAACAGGCTCATTCTCATCACAAAGATTAGATGCAGCCATAACATAGCAATCTGATGCAAAAGAGGCACTATGAGAGCGTGAATGAGTATGATATGACAGAGGTGCATCTAATTTGTTGTCACACAAAGTCTACACTAGCCATTTTGGCATAGTTTTTGCCTCCTCAATATGAGTTCTCTCATCAACAAGTGCATCATGTAAATCTGCATCAGAAATGGAATGATCTCCATCATCACATGAAACTTGCAAAGGCTGAGAAGTTGCCTCGTTAGGATCAACACTAGACTGTCCACTTGTAAAAAGAGGTAGCAAAGTATCATACATGTCTTTGGAGCTAACAGATGTCTCCTCAGTACACGAAAGCAATGGCTAAATAACATCTTCCACAAAAACAACATCACCGCTAACCAGAATGCATTTAGTCTATGGATGATACAAACGATAGCCTTTACTTTTAGAACTATATCCAACAAAAATAGATTTTTCTGCTTTATCATCCAATTTTCTGTGATGTTGTTCAAACACTAATGCATATGCCAACAGCCAAAAACACACAGATGAGAAACTGATGGCTTGCGATCATGCCAAGCCTCATATGGAGTGATAGACTGTAGCACTTTAGTGGGACACCTATTAAATGCATATGCTACACACATGACAACCTCAAGCCAGAAACTATGTGGTAAGCCTGGCTCTTGACCATACACCTCACCATCTCCATAAGTGACTTGTTCTTCCATTCAGCAACTCCAATCCCTTTTGTATACAACACTGTACACTGGTGCTTATCCCACGTTCAGCCAGAGATGCATTAAAGTCAAACGAAATATATTCCCCCCCTCGATTAGAACAGAGGGTGCCCATTTTACATGCTAACATATTTTCAGCCAAAAGTAAAAACTATTTGAAGCACATGAACACTTCGGACTTTGCCTTCAATGGATATACCCATGCATGCCTGGAAAAATCATCGATGAAAGTCACAAAGTGAAGATAATTTCCAAAAGAAGGTGTGTACATAAGACCATAGACATCACTATGTACAAGTTGTAATTTCTGAGTAGAACTGAACCATCTTTTGGAAATGAGGAACACTACATTTTGCCCAAAATACAACCTTCATATACATGTTTACCAGGTGCCTCAAGTTTGGGCAAAGAGGACACCATTTTAAATTTCTGCAAGCGTAGCAAACTAGCAAAATTCAGATGACCAAAGTGTGCATGCCAAAGCTTTGCATTTGACATAGCCTGAGAATCATGTACTGCACATGCTGAATCATTCAGAGATCTTTCATAGTTTATGAGCTTATACAACCCACGACATAAAATGCTAGAAGCAATAATCACATAGCCATTTGACAGATCATGAACTGTACACCTGTCATCAACAAATTTCACAACCAAGCCAATCTTGGCCAATGCAGATCTGATAACAGATTTTTCTTGATCCCTCGCACAAAAAAAGCATCTGACAAAGTGAAACAACTACCATCAGCAGTAGTCAAAATGATCTTACCAACTCCCATAACAAGATAAGAGGAGTTGGCACATGTAACAATATTCCATGTAGGGGCAAGCTCAAGTGAAGAGAAGAAACTGTGCTGCGAGGTAATATGTTTGGTTGCCCCACTGTCAAAGTACCAAACATCTGAGTCTACTGCAGACATGCAGTGCTCATGACAAGATGGGTCAAAATTGTAAACAGTAGTAAACATCCATTCTTCATCCTACACAAGGTTAGCAAACTCTGTTTTTGGAGTAGAGGCCTCTGCAAGAACCATTCCAGCCTCTTTTTTCTTTGCCTCTTTTGTAGCCAGTTTAGGACAGTTCTTTATGATATGATCATTTCTTTTACAATACTTGCAAAGCAATTTTTGCTTTTCAGATTTCTTTTCATCTTTGTCTTCCCTCTTCGATTGTGTAGCATTTGCAGATTTCTGCTTGCCAATTGAAGAGCTCCATTTTCCTGTGCCCTTTTGACTAGCCAGGAAAGCTTGATCTGCAACACACATGATGGACCTGTTCTGCCTCGATTGATCTTCCTGCAATAGAACAAAGACTAACTCCTCAAATGATAAGACATTTGGATTGCCTTTCATTATCAACCGAAGAGTAGAAGCAAAACTCTGATATGGATCAGGAAGACCATTCATAACAGGCTTCACAAGTGAGCTATCTGGTATAACCTCATTAGCAGAAATCAACTGTTCCTTCAAGTCTTTGATCTCTATTAGAAAACTATCCATAGAATCACCTTCATTCATCTGCTCACTCTCCAACTATTTTTGGAAATAAGCAACACGAGCCTCATTCCTAGCTTGGTACAATGTTGTAAGTGTATCCCAAGCATCCTTAGGTGTTCTGCAAGAGTGAATGTGAGGAATAATGGCACGTTTGATAGACAAAGCTATCAATGCATGTGCCTGGGCATCTCTGCCATCCCAACAAATTTGCTCTGTAGTAGGTGCAGCAGAAACTGCAGCATGAATAGGAATATGTAGAATATCATCATCTTCAATACCTTCTTCATCAACTTCAGTACCTGCAATTGTAACACTTGTAGGTGTGATAGGACATTTTTCAACACCCTGCACAATGTTCTATAGTTCTTTTGGAACCAATACATGTCGCATCATATAAGCCCATAATGGGTAGTTGGTACCATCCAACTTATCCTCAACAACCAACATATGGAATACATCACTGCTTTCAGCCATGGCCGGTGATTAAAATACCTTGATGCAAAAAATTGGTTGTATCTCAAAAAGTTGAATAGAACTGGCCAGACGAATTCTGCTAGACCTACAGCAGACTTTGAGACGCTTATATTGGCAAATCAAAACTGGTATATACCTTTGGCACAAAAAAACGAAATAGCCTGCACAAGCGCTGTGATAGTGCATTCGGAGGCTGAAACGAGCTCAGATCGCGATTTCGGCACCACATAGCAAAGCTGTTTTGATCTTGGAAACATGCTGAGTATGGTCATCAAAATTTGTGCAATTCTTAGACTACAACAAGATCACATCAAGTTGGAACGAGCCAACAGCCTCAAAGGACTAAGGCACTTTCTAAAGAGAGAACGAGAAGTGGCGAACTTGAATAAAAGATAAAGAGGCAGATGTTTTGGCATTGACACAATGCAAGCATTACGTGAAGTCCAAGGAGCACATGGAATAAGTCAAACTGGCTCAGGAGGATTCTATCTCGAGACAAGCACTTTGGCATAATTATGTCTACAGAGCTTATGCAGAGGGTAGTATATGTGGCTTGCTATGGGACACCTGTAGTAATAATTGACCCGGAAAGTGATAGGAACCCAATCCAACTTGATTTGGGGAGTTTTAGAAAGACCCTCTACACCAATGTGATTCCAGAAAGATGAACTTGGCTAACTTAGGAAATTCCTGTAGAAGTCTCCCTCTAAAAACGTTGCCGCTTGCCTTATCCCCCCATTTGTGGTGGTCATGTGGCAGGGGACCGACCTTTATTCAGCTCAATTAATCTGTGATTAGGCAATTGGAGCTATCCTCTATTGAATTTGTGCTGTGCTGAGCTGGCTAGAAGGACACTCATATCATTGCGGTTATGCCTTCAGTTGGCTCCGTGACTAAATGGGAGCGTTTGTGTGATCATGGATCTAACACAGTAGATTGCCCCAAATCTACCTTTTCTGGATCTCGCCAACTCTATGTCAATAACTGGGCCATGAAGAAATTGCTCATCACGTGTTTTCTGACTTTGTCACAAAGGCGCCAATGAATTTCTATTTATAAAAATCACTACTTGAGACATGCGGCTAACTATAGTAAGTGCGAGCAGATCCGTACACAAAGAAAATTCCAAGTAGGTAACAATTCAGGTGATGACAAAATCTTTGATAAATGAATGGAGCAAAGGTGAATGGGTAACTAGTAACATTCATTCTAAACTTAGGGCCTATTAAGGAAGGGTTGTGGTTTGATACAAGGGGAATTTGAAGGGTAAAAAAAGTGTAATAGCAAAACTCCAACAAATGGTGAATAAGTGATGTTTATGGGTTCCGTCGGATTAAGGGTGAGCATGGAATGTCCTCCTTATAGTAGTTGTGAGTGAAGTTGTTAAAAGACATTTCTCAAAAACCAAGGGGTAACTAGGACCACCTTAAAATTGAGTGCTTGCTTAAAATCATAGACTTTTTGAGCTACGCTTTCACGAGTCTTATTGAAAAATAAAGCAAAATAGATAGGTGTCACTCTTGATGAATGATGTTATGATCTTTCTCGCGTATCGATCATTTTTGTCTCATTGACAAGACAATAATCATGAATTGGTCTTGAAAGGTTTCTTTTGTACAAGATGTTTCTCTATTAAAGTACCATATGTATATCATATACAAACTCTTTTCTGTTTTTTTTTAGGAGAACCCCTTTAAGAATTTATTTACACATATAAGAAAAACATTAAAAAACACCCAAAACAATATATTAAAAACACCCAAAAACACCAAAAATTGTTTCAACAAGACATGGGAAGAAAAAAGAAAAAGAGAGAAGGAAGGGGAAGAAAGACGAAAAGAAAGAAAAAAAATGAGATACATGAAAAAATCACACATGATAAGGGTGCAATTGGTCAAATGTCCGAGGGGGAAGGTTCCAATTTGCAACAAGAGAATATAGCAATATTTTTGTGGATATGAGAATAGGATATGACCATAGAAGGATGAGTGTTTATATCAATCCTAATTGTGAACGGAATTTAATTCATATTGATTTATTGACTATCATTTTGGAGAACATTCAACCAACCACTCATTCCTCTATCCTCATGAATGGTGAAAATTATGATTGCATGGGTCAAGTTGTGTTGCCTATTGTGGTTGATGCTATGCAATTTTTGGAGATATTTTTTGTCATGCAAGGTATAGATGAAGACGTGATCATAGGCACTCAAAGGTTTCTTTAAAAAAATTATCAAGACTTTGAAGTGTCTTGTCCATCTATTATGTCCGTCCCTACATGTGTGTCTACTGAAAATCCTCATGATTATCCTCATTGTAAGGATTGCGGACATAATCATCTATTCAAAGATTGTGCTTTTAATCCACAAAATTTTCTTTCCACTCATGCTTTTCTATCTAATACTTATTTGAGTAAGTCATCAGGAACTTTGCAGATTGGAGAAATGGAGGACTTCAAGTGCTTGGAGGATGTGCAAGGGCCCTCTCTTCCACTAAACTTCGATTCCCCTCATGAATCCATGAACAAGGGCGATTTACACTTGGATCATCAAGGAGATCAACAAATATTTTGTGTCAATGCTATGGAAGATGATGTAGAATCTATGGTCAAACATGAAGATCCATCATCCATTTGTATATCTAGAGATTCTACGTCTAATAAGCATGAATGTATTGATGAATATCTAGATTAATCTCAAACCACACAACCCAATGATCCATTACATGAACATGTTGTGTGTATAGAAGATCAACCTTTGTTGAATTCCCCATGTAAAGATGAGTTCTCCCTAAAGGCTCACATAGACGGCCCAAAAGACCCTTACATCAAGAAGAAGAAATCACATTTCCCTTGTAATGTCAAGCAAAATTGGGTGGCCAAGCACTTACTTAGAACCCAACCAAATCGCACCATGATATGGGTACTAAAGAAATCCCTTGTACAAAATCAACCCTCTCACATTAGACTTCATAATCTATGGTCTAGATCCACCACACCTTATCTTCAAGAAAGAGCAATTCCAACCACAGGATCCAAAGCAATCAAGCCTAAACTCAAAAACTATCCTAAGAGAAACTTCAAGGAAAAGACCAACAAAGCAAAGGTATATTGACTGCCTAAAACCTCTTCATGCGGCATCCATGGGTATCAAACTGAACCTTGCCAAATGGACAATATATGTTCAAGATGAACATCAAGTATGCACGTGGATAGGGCCTCATCAAAAGGCCAAGCATTAGGCACACTAAGTTTAACCCAAGCACAAAGAGGGCACATGTACATACATTGCAAAAACTTGCTTTTCATTTTTCTTGTTTCAAGTTGGTGGGCAAAGGTATCATCTATTTCAAATGGCTGATGAACAAGAGAAAGTGTTTGGAGTTAGACAACTAGTGAAAGTCTCATCACCACCTCACCCTTGAGCACTTTGCTCAAGATCCATTCCATTCTTGCACCATTTGTTTATTATGCATTTTTTAGAGTATGCATACGATAGGGTCTCATCATAAGACCATGCATAGGCACATCTTTCTTTTCCACCCATGGACCCTTAGTTCACACTCATGCACATGGACTAAGAAGAGATGAAATAATTTCATCTATCTATATATGCCATCTCATTGCACCATGAAATCTTCATTAGTACCACTATTACTAAAAAAATTTCTTGCATCCTAGCATTAATACATCAAGGCAAAAAGAGCCAACGAAGGGTGGCCAACTCCACCACAAGAAAAAAAGCGAACTTGAAGTAAAGAGCAAGAATGAAGCACTCCAAACAAAGGAACAAGGACTCAAAAGGACTTCAAAGCACACTTTTCAAAGAAGCTCCACACTTGCAAAGGCTTTGTCGAGGACGACAAAGTCAAGGAGGGGGGAGGGAGTGTCTAAGATAGCTACTCCCCTCACAGAATTGACTGAAAAGAATATAGGATTTGTGTGGAGTGATGCTTGTCAAAAATCATTTGAAACATTGAAACAAAAATTCATTGAAAATTGTGTTTTGAAAATACCAGAAATGGGAAAGCCTTTTGTGGTTGCATGTGATGCAAGTGGTAGTCAGATAGGATGTGTTCTTTCACAAGATGGAAGGGTGGTTGCATATGAGTCCATAAAACTAAGAAAACATGAACTTAACTATCCTACTCATGATTTAGAAATGCTTGCTGTTGTGCATGCACTTAAGCATTGGAGACATCTATTGTTAGGGGTTAAGTTTGAATTGAAAACAGATCATCAGTTTAAAATACATCTTCACACAACCATTGCTTAACCACAGGCAGAAACGGTGGATTGAATTATTAAGTGAGTATAATTTTGACATTAAGTATCTGGCTGGTAAGGAAAATAAGGTTGCTGATGCATTGAGTCGGAGACCTTTTCAAAAAAACCAAAAATTGTTTCAACAAGACATGGGAAGAAAAAAGAAAAAGAGAGAAGGAAGGGGAAGAAAGATGAAAAGAAAGAAAAAAAATGAGATACATGAAAAAATCACACATGATAAGGGTGCAATTGGTCAAATGTCTGAGGGGGAAGGTTCCAATTTGCAACAAGAGAATATAGCAATACTTTTGTGGATATGAGAATAGGATATGACCATAGAAGGATGAGTGTTTATATCAATCCTAATTGTGAACGGAATTTAATTCACATTGATTTATTGACTATCATTTTGGAGAACATTCAACCAACCACTCATTCCTCTATCCTCATGAATGGTGAAAATTATGATTGCATGGGTCAAGTTGTGTTGCCTATTGTGGTTGATGCTATGCAATTTTTGGAGATATTTTTTGTAATGCAAGGTATACATGAAGACGTGATCATAGGCACTCAAAGGTTTCTTAAACAAAATTATCAAGAATTTGAAGTGTCTTGTCCATCTATTATGTCCACCCCTACATGTGTGTCTACTGAAAATCCTCATGATTATCCTCATTGTAAGGATTGTGGACATAATCATCTATTCAAAGATTGTGCTTTTAATCCACAAAATTGTCTTTCCACTCATGCTTTTCTATCTAATACTTATTTGAGTAAGTCATCAGGAACTTTGCAGATTGGAGAAATGGAGGACTTCAAGTGCTTGGAGGATGTGCAAGGGCCCTCTCTTCCTCTAAACTTGGATTCCCCTCATGAATCCATGAACAGGGGCGATTTACACTTGGATCATCAAGGAGATCAACAAATATTTTGTGTCAATCCTATGGAAGATGATGTAGAATCTATGGTCAAACATGAAGATCCATCATCCATTTGTATATCTAGAGATTCTACGTCTAATAAGGATGAATGTATTGATGAATATCTAGATTAATCTCAAACCACACAACCCAATGATCCATTACATGAACATGTTGTGTGTATAGAAGATCAACCTTTGTTGAATTCCCCATGTAAAGATGAGTTCTCCCTAAAGGCTCACATAGACGGCCCAAAAGGCCCTTACATCAAGAAGAAGAAATCACATTTCCCTTGTAATGTCAAGCAAAATTGGGTGGCCAAGCAATTACTTAGAACCCAACCAAATCACACCATGATATGGGTACCAAAGAAATCCCTTGTACAAAATCAACCCTCGCACATTAGACTTCTATGGTCTAGATCCACCACACCTTATCTTCAAGAAAGAGCAATTCCAACCACAGGATCCAAAGCAATCAAGCCTAAACTCAAAAACTATCCTAAGAGAAACTTCAAGGAAAAGACCAACAAAGCAAAGGTATATTGACTGCCTAAAACATCTTCATGCGGCATCCATGGGTATCAAACTGAACCTTGCCAAATGCACAATGTATGTTCAAGATGAACATGAAGTATGCACCTGGATAGGGCCTCATCAAAAGTCCAAGCATTAGGCACACTAAGTTTAACCCAAGCACAAAGAGAGCACATGTACATACATTGCAAAAACTTGCTTTTCATTTTTCTTGTTTCAAGTTGGTGGGCAAAGGTATCATCTATTTCAAATGGCTGATGAACAAGAGAAAGTGTTTGGAGTTGGACAACTAGTGCAAGTCTCATCACCAGCTCACCCTTGAGCACTTTGCTCAAGATCCATTCCATTCTTGCACCATTTTTTTATTATGCATTTTTTAGAGTATGCATACGATAGGGTCTCATCATAAGACCATGCATAGGCACATCTTTCTTTTCCACCCATGGACCCTTAGTTCACACTCATGCACATGGACTAAGAAGAGATGAAATAATTTCATCTATCTATATATGCCATCTCATTGCACCATGAAATCTTCATTATGTACCACTATTACTAAAAAAAAATTCTAGCATCCTAGCATTAATACATCAAGGCAAAAGGAGCCAAGGAAGTGTGGCCAACTCCACCACAAGAGCGAAAGCGAACTTGAAGTAAAGAGCAAGAATGAAGCACTCCAAACAAAGGAACAAGAACTCAAAAGGGCTTCAAAGCACAGTTTTCAAAGAAGCTCCACACTTGCAAAGGCTTTGTCGAGGACGACAAAGTCAAGGAGGGGGGAGGGAGTGTTGACGACACAACATATATTTCTTGGATCCACTCTTTTTCTTCATTACTTATACCTTTTTCTACCTTTCATTTAGTTTAATAAGCACTCTTGTATATGTGTGTGTGAGTGCCACCCTAGAGAATAAGTGAGAGTTATTCTCCTTTCAGTTTAGAAATCCCACATAGTATGCATGTTGCCCATTTTGTATATAAAGAGGTCACTACCTCTCATTTTGGGGGAGCATTCCTAGAGATAATGAGATCATGCTAGTTTGTAGAATGCTTAGAGAGCTCTTGTTGTCATTATGGCGTGCTTGTGTATTTGTTCCTTTCTTGCTTCATGCTTATGACACGTTAGTTTGTTGATTAACGATGTGATTATGTGTGTAATTAAGTGTGTGTATTATCAACAATGCTTTCTTCTTATTTCACGTGTAGTTTAGTCGTTAATCTCATGCTAATGAAGCACCATTACATCTGATGAATGCTTCTACATGATATTTGGGTCTCATCAGATTCTCCTTGGTTTGACAAATATGATTTGTGATGCTACAACCTCAAGAGTTTCATATACATACAAATCATGGGTTGAAACTGCGGCTTATCATAAAACCAAACCAAAGATCTCTAAAACCTCATATACACAACAATTTCAAGACCTTGGTCATTGTAATGCTTGAAACATCTATGTGATGTACTTATATTTTTCAATATGTTCCTATAGGGCACAAGAAAACCAACTAACTAAAGCCTTGCCATAGAAACACAGGTGAAGGCCTTGCAAATGATTTCCATGCCCTTCTCCTATGTTTCTATGGCAAGGTTCTTTTTGGCCTCCAAATGCCATTGATTGCATAAGGAATTTGATATACACATAATATATTTCTAGAAGATGCTCCACAAGATAAGGACAATCCAAAAAAATTTCAAATATGATATACAAAATAATCTCATGAGACAAAATCAAAAGAATATAGCAAAGTGTAATTTATATTTAATTGATTTTTTTTTTACATCAATTGGATTTTAGCTTTTTAATGACTCTCTTTCGAGGCTCAAAAGCCATAGTTAGGGTGTAAGTCAAAACTGACCTTGCTATATCATCACTATTTTTCACCTCTAGCCCTAGAGGTATTGCTAGAGTGGGACATCCCACTCTACTCAATGACTAGTGAGCTGGGAGCCTTTGATTCCAGTATCCTTGTTTGCACATGATTGAATTCTTCTTCTATGATTTTTTTATGTTCGCTTGTAAGTATGTCATCAGAAATGAATTTTATCATGTCTGTCACTAACTCATCTAATGACAAACACTTCTTCTTGAATAATTTAGAGCTTCTATCCAAAGGGCACTATGACATGGTACAAAATAAACTTAGGCATTCATTGATTCGTAACTTGAATGCCTTTCTAACATCATGCAAGAATAAATATTCTTGTCTCTCGACAAGAACCACTGAAAAAGCTTTGATCTCCACCTATGGGATAGTCCGTTTTGGATCCAAAGAGGTGGATGGTGAAAGTACTTATTCGAACTTATCATCCACACCATGAGGATAAGTTTTTCCAATTGATTCTCTCTCTAATAGGAGATTCAAGGGTTCTTGGGGTGCTTCCTTTTTATAATCAACAAAACCACCCATAAGAATATGAGGGATGTCATGAGGAGCTGGATTTGGTTCTTAATTCACTATGAAGATTGTGGCAACAATGAAATATAGGTATTTTGCACCCATTTTGTGCTTCCTATTTAATTTCTTTATTAGTGTCATGGTCTCATCAAGGAAGTGCCCTGCTTCCTCTATAATTGCTTGGAACCGCTTTGAACGTTTTGCAAATGCCCCGTCACCTTTGTGAATGTAGTTGAGAAAGTTAGAAGGAACCCATTTTCCATCATATGGTGGTATTTCCATAGAGAATCACAATATACAAACTTGCATATATTGAAGTAGCTCCTCTAAGGCATCTGCATTCATTTACATGATATCATGGACATCAAGAACCTTGGAGAGAAGATCATATAGGACATGTTGACCTTTATAATCCAAATCCTCCAAAAAATCTAAAAACTTTTGGTGTGTGCTCTTAAGAAGTAGAGAGGTGGAAGCCATAGCTCACAAACACACAAAGAATTGATCTATCACTCTTTGTATAGTTGCAAAAGTGAGAAATGAGGAGACAAGACTCCTATATATAGATTTTCTAAGATTTTTGAGTGACGAGTCCCACTGTTTAACAAAAGGGACTCTTCTTAAAATTAAAATAGGAGTGAGTTTTAGTAATAAAAAATTTACATTTGAAATCACAACAAAGAAAATAAACAAAAGCAAGCTCTTACAAGCAAAATATTGAGAATGTGCAAATATAAGTAGAGTGTGGATAAAATCTTCTTGAAGCAAATATGAAAATATTTTCATTGCAAAAATAGGTTTGTACACAAGTTTCACATTTTCTTTCCATAAACATTGATAACAATGTGGGAAAGGAGCTATGAAAATGAAATTCAGTCCCATCCATGCTCCAATCTGCAAGGACCTTGAATTTTTCCTCCAATCTCCTTCCAATCACTGGACATTCTACAATAGATAAGCATTATGAAATTCTTGAACAATAATAATATAATAAGATATATATATATATACATAAATGGAATCCAACACTTGCATTTTTCTCTCATATTCAAAATTTGAAATCTTGAAGATCATCATATCCCATGATAAGTAACTGCTCTCTCAAGTTAGCCAAGTTCCAATGTTGATTAACTAAAACCACCTCCATATCATTGTTGGGTAACTTTACATTAATTTTAAATGAACTAAAGATCCTTCAGAGCTCTATAAAGGTATCCACTCTCCAAGTTTACAAATCCAACGATCATAATAAAATCTAACGTACAAAGAGGTCCAATGTTTTAAATAGCAAAATCCTATACCTATGTCATCAACTTTACAAAAATATCTATCCCCTTTTGAAAATCCTTGTACATAACCTTAATTTTCTCCTAGTAAACCTTCTACTACCTCATTATATAATATCTTTACATAGGAACATTGTAGGAATTTCTACAAAAGGAAGACCTTGAAATATGAACACAAAGCAATGGATCAATAGAGTCCAATGTAAACCTATTGATCTAGACACTTTTGTGAATTTCAAAGAGCTATGTCTGTCCATTACCATCTTACACTTGAAAGATGATATGGATCAAACATTGGGTTGTGGCCATTCTAGACCAATAAGTGAATCAACTATAATAATCTCCAACCTTCCATAATCATCATCTATAGAAGGAACAATGTATTTGTGAGTGTAAAAGAAGATCCTTTCATGAATAAGTTTAGTAGGAGGTACATCTGGAAACACTAATGTGCTAATGCTTGCATATAATGCTTTGAAAACACTGAGTCACAACAAAGGAGAACAAAGACATGTTCTCTATTACTTTTTACCTAAAGACCATGATATCAAGCAATAAAGTGGGCATTTTACAATATCTAGAAAGCATCACTTGTTCTTGCTTGTAAATATTGACTAGAAGCTTGATCCCATCTCTCAAGTAGTCAAGATAGATATGTTAAAATACTTGGTGCCTTGAAAACTAGTTGTTCAGCACGATCAAGAATCCCACATCATGATCTTTGACAAGAGATTAGAGTTGAAGGTACAAGTAAGAATTGGGGAAACTCCTTCATTACATCTATAACCTCAACAAGCACATATTATAGCTGATTAAAAGCTACTCAAAAATAGCAGTACATGTGTTGCAAAAATCGGAACATTATAACAAGGAAATTAAGATCATCCCCTTTGTATAGTTAAGATCCTCATTGAATGTTGGGCCATATTCATAGCATATGAAATAAATTTCACAAAAGAATTCCCAAGAGAAGATTATAATCAACAAAATTATACTAAGAAACATTCACACATTCATCAGAGAAATGCTCAAGATAAGTCAAGCTTAACACAAAGTGGAAGCAGAACTCGGCATTACATTTCTATTAAAATGATGTTTTACATTTCATGTGTTTTACAAGAATAATATGAATCTACAATAGAAGCTGATCATAGCTTTCCTCAGGCTCAAGCATAATGGGATCCTATGGAACATTAGAACACATCTCTTACCTCTCTTGCTCCAAGATTGGCTCTTCAAGGTCAGCCATGTCCCCCGGTTCATCTGCAAGTGGGGGAACAGGCTCCCTTGAAGCCGGTTGGAATCTCTCCGTGTCTGCAATGTGCTTCCTTCCAACCTCTTGGTCTTCATCTGGGCATTCATTCAACCCATTGATTCTCATTCTAATGAAGCTCACTTGAGCATCATCCTTCTCCACAACTATGCAGTGCTTGAACATCTCTAAGGAGCAAGCCAGAGTCGTTCCTAAAACAGAAGAAAACCACTTAGAGGCCAATGAACATCATAGCTAATGAAAATTGTTAAAATTGAAATTACCTCTGCCCGAGAAAAGGTCTAGGACCCAATCATCATCATTGGAGAATAGTTGAAGCAATCTCATTATGAGCTTTTGTGGCTTCTGATAGGGGCTAACCAATGTCCTGTCCCCAGCTACATGACAAAGTTTCTTGGTAACAGCTGGGAACATGAGCACATTTGAGATCCCATTCTCATTGCAATGCTCCCTGACTCTACTTTTGCTTACTTCACCATAATAGCCAACTGTAATGCATTCAGTGGATCTCACAAACCTATGCAAAGGAGTGTGATTGACGTTTGTCTTCACCCTGCCAACAAGAACTATAAGTGATAGAGAGCATCGTTAAAGCCATGGAGATAGAAAGAAGATTACTTACCACGTGAGGCACTCCACAGCATGCCATCTTGACTTCAGAGTAGTTGAAACAGAGAAAGACTGGTCTCTGCTATGGAAAATTACTATCCTCCAAAGAGGAGACATAGTCATTTCTGCAAAATCAGTGACCATCTTCCGAATCTGAGGGTGTTTGAAGGGTTCATCGTCATTAACTGATCCCAACATCCTAAATCCATAGGGTATGTCTGCTATAAGAAGGGAGAAATGCTTTCTAGGCACAACAGTACAAATATTATTTACATCACTACAAAATACATTGTAATATACAGGCCTAAGGGGGTCTAGGGGATTGGAGAAACATTTCAGATCAGGTTCATCATCAAAATCAATCTCCTTGGCTTTCAGTCTGGGTTTCTCATGCCTTGCTCTTTGAGTGTGAGCCAGGAATGCAGGGGGGCAATCATCTACTAGCTCTGCAGACTTACTTTTCTTTGGTTTCTACAGAATAAAGTGGAAAGACAATTAAATGAGCTCTTCAATATACCAAACGAAATATAAGGATTCGATTTGGAATCGATTTCGTGTGTGGGTCGATGCCAGGCATCGACTTGGGGGCATAAGTCGATGCTTGGCATTGGCTTATGCCACCAGGTCGATGCCAGGCATCGACTTATGCCCCCAAGTCGATGCCAGGCATCAACTTATGCCCCCAAGTCGATGCTAGGCATCGACCTATGGCACCAAGTCGATGCCAGGCATCGACATTCAACAGTAAGCCGATGCCAGGCATCGAGTTCCTACTAAAAGCCTGGCATCGAATTGGTAAGGTGAATCAAGGCATCTAGTCTCATAGCAAACCACGCATGCTCTCTGAAAGGGAACCTACCCAATCACGAAATAGGATAAAGTATTCTGATAAAGCTTTGTAGGATGATGTGGTTGGATAGTCTGCTTGGACCTCTGTCCAAGAAAAGCAACCCCGCCTCTTCATCATCACCTCCTGAATCTTCATGTATTCTTTATGACTACAGTCACAGAAATGAAAAAGAGACTAGGTTAGACCAGAAACATGGGAGGAGGGAAAAAGGATCTGAGAATAACATACATACTTATTGAGCTCAGTCACCATCTCCTCCAGGCTTAACTCCTTGGAGATTACCCTTGAAAAAGTTGATATAATCAATGTATCATCTTTGATTCCTTGAAGGGCCCTCCATGGTGTCAGCTTCATGTCCTTAGGAGCCTCTTCAATTGAGAGGTCAACTTTCCTTCCCTTTCCCTTTAGATCAACCTGTGGGTCTGGCCTCGACTTCCGTTGCTTCTGGCCCTTGACCTCCTTGTTCTCCCACATTGTGAAAATTTTATCCTGCAGATCCCAGATCTCACATGTTCTGAATGCCAGTTAAAACCATGGATCATATTTTCTCAAAGCATCAGACTTTCTATTCTCATCCAATGCAATGCCAACCTCAATAAGGCATTGCTTTCATAGATTGGGATGTATTCTTCCAGCTTCCTTCACGAGAAAATCTTCATATTCATGGAAGAACCGAATTCTCTCTATGGAGGACATTTTTTGCCTGTAGTCATTGTCATTGTTGTGATCCCAAGCAAGAAGCTTGGCTTCCTCAGTTGTAAGACCAACATATATTTTGCACTCTGCATACCTAAAGAAGAATGTGGTGGGGTGCTCCTTCACTAGCTGTCTGCGGGCCTCTGCAGAGTGTGAACCACCAATCACATAATATGTATAATCCTCAAACAGACCCTCATTGAACTCCCCCACATAGCTGCACTCATTCGGATCCACCATGACAAGGAAAGGCACAACAATAGCATGAGGATTTATCTTCATTTTCTTCTTAAGATTATGCACGTGCAAATTGTGTGGCTCCCTGATCTCAAGGGGTCTCCTCCCTGTGATTGGATCCATTGGTGGCCTATGGATGATATTGATTGGCAGGTGGAGCAACTGCCCCTTCTTCACAACCTTTCTTCTAGCTCAGTACCAAGAACACCCGAGGCAAGCTCCCCACCAGGTGCAACTATTATATCCTCAGAGCTAGAGCTTGAGTCAGAAGACTCCTCATCAGCAATTCTCTTCTTTTTCTTTCAGGAACTTTTTCTGCACGCACTGCTTACCCCTTGCCTTTATAGGGGTTGTCATCTTCTGTTGTGTTGGCATGATGTTGCCCTGGATCCATGGCATCAAGTCCTTGATAAGATTCAATGAGTCCCTGCATATCTCTGCAAGCCTCTTTGGAACACAACACTCTAGGCACAAGAAATCCATCTTGCATATAACATTTCGTAAACCTTTCGATGTCTCTACAAGGACAAGGAGGTTGACAGAATCCTCATCTTCATAATCTAGTTTGAACACAAGGCCATACTGAAAACCCTCTGTTGTCGTGATCTTTCCTCTCCCGTACGCCCCTGCGAACACAAGTAGGACTGCATTCTTTTCTTCCACATATTGAAGGAACCACTCCAGGTTTGTCATGTCTCGGAGTGGACGATTTGTCCTTAAGACCTCTACGTCCCTCAACCTTTCCTTCCTAGTTGCATCATCCTCAGGCATTTTGATGCTACTCTGTCCACCAGAAGACATTCCAACCCGATTGCTGGCCTTCTCAGAGGATAAGGATGCAATGTTTTTCTTCGGTTTTGCTTGGTGACCAATGCCTCTGTCACGTTGCTGATCCACATAGCTCATTATCACTTTCAGCTTCTTGAAGGGCCTCTCACTTTTGGACTCAGCATCCCTGAATGGGCTTGGAAATATGAGCTCAAACATTAATGTGTTTTTCAAGGGTCCAAGTCGATGCCAGACATCGACTTCAGGGTGCAAGTCGATGCCAGGCATCGACTTTGTGTGCAAGTCGATGCCACGCATCGACTTGAGGGTGCAAGTCGATGCCAGGCATCGACTTGAGGGTGTAAGTTGATGCATGGCATCGACTTGCACCCTCAAGTCGATGCCTGGCATCCACTTGGACCCTCAAGTTGATGCCTAGCATCGACTTGCACCCTCAAGTCGATGCCTGGCATCGACTTGCACATAAAGTCGATGCCTGGCATCGACTTGCACCTAAAAGTCGATGTCTGGCATCGACTTTGCACCCTAAATTCGATGCCTGGCATCGACTTTCAGGCCACATTCGATGCCAGGCATCGACCTTCCAGGCCGATGCCAGGCATCGACTTGAGGGTTTAAGTCGATGCCAGGCATTGACTTGACGGTGCAATTCAATGCCAGGCATCGAATTTAAGTGAAAGTCGATGCCAGACATCGACTTGAGGGTGCAAGTCGATGCCAGGCATCGAGTTGGACCCCAAAGTCGATGTGTGGCATCGACTTGCACCTAAAAGTTGATGCCTTGCATCGACTTACACCATTAAGTCGATGCCTGGCATCGAGTTGTACCCTCATTGGATCTATATTTCATGAGCTAAGAAAAATAAAAACCTAGAAAGCAAACTATTTACTTAAACATACAAAAGGAATCTTTTAGGAATCTTTTTTTGTGGTATGATTTTGTCTACCTCTTGGTACTCTTACCAACATTCTTCTTCTCCATGAGAGTTGCCTTGCTCGTTTGCTGAGCTCTGTGCTCCATTGCTGTCTGTGCTCTGTTGCTCTCTCTTGCTCGCGGATTTTGGAAATGAGAATGATCTCCTCCTCTGCTATTTATAGGCAATTGGGTAACTTGGACCAGAGACTAACTGGATCTAACTGGATGAAACTTATCTAACCAGGAAATACCACTCACACAAATAGGCTGTTTCACCTCGACTTTAGTGAAATATTTGTAAAACCTTGCAACTATTTATATACATTTGCATGGAATTTACACTTCAATAGCAAGAGTATGATATGTACATGAGGAAGGCTAATCTCATGTATAAATTGTTTCTTAGAATCTACTGCTTGGGGAAAAATCAAGTCTAAGTTGTGTTGAATATGGGAGATTAATGACATCTTTATAGTCTTATCCTTCTCACTTCAGTTCATATTCACATTTATCTTGTAACATGTTTTTGAAAAGGAAAATCAATGTATGAATAAATGTTCAACAAAGAACTTTGGGGTTCAAACATCTTGAACAACAAAATAGGTTGGTAATTTCAACAAAATAGGTTGGTAATTTCAAACGTCACTCATTGTCTTTGCAGAAAAGAGAAAATCAAATGAAGTTATCTTATAGCAAAATCTTAGATTCTTAGATTCAAAATCTTAGATTCAAAATTCATTTGAAAATCTTTTGTAACAAGCGGTTTGCCACGGATATAGCTTTTACACATAATTCTTACATATATTTTTCCGTGTACCTCTTTTACACAATTCTTTCTGAATATACTTTCATATACCTCTTTGAGATCTAGCCAATACCACATTAAAACCTAATCCTTGAAATCTTAACCAAAGGTAAAATTTCTTCTTGTAAAGTCTTCAATGGCACTACTCCAAACAATTTTAATATCTAATCCAATTGGAACTCAACTTGGATATATTTTGATTCACTCATAATGCTAAGACTCAATGACTCATATCTAGTTTGAAATCAACTGTGTATCTCATCTTTCAAAAGTGAACCAAATCTTTGGTTCCCTTATTAGTGTATATCTGAGTAATTAAGTACTTTAATTTTAGGCTTTAAGTGCTTTAATGTAATTTGATGTTTAATGCACTTTAATGTACTTTAATGAACTTTTGATTTCATATCTACTTGTGTTAGCCCCAAAAATGGTTGATTTTGATGCACTAATCGGTTCTATTTGGCAGGAAAATACGGTTGATTTCAGGTACTTGAAGAGTGGAATTGATGATAGGGGAGACGTATATCAATCCATGGCTGAAGACAAGGGCACGAGACAAGTTACAAGTGCGGGGCACATTTAAACCATTTGAAGTTGTGCCAAATAATGGTGGCAGTGATCTGACACTACGCAGAGTTACTGGCAAGGAAGAAACCTTAATAAAATGCACTATAGACATAGATAATCCTGGTGTGGAAGGTCATACAAAGAATGCTTCAGATAAGGAGAGCATGTGGCTGCCTCTTCCTTGATGCCTGCTGAATATACTGAAAGGATGATTCACACATGGGGGATGTCCTTTTAGGCAGCAGGAACAGAATGGTTCAGGTGAATCAAAGAAGCTTGAGAGATGATGAGCAAGGGCCTCTTCCTTCGAAGAAGAGTCATCAGCATAGAGACATCTCTTGGCGTGAGCTGGAGCATTGGAGTTATTCTTTACATCTTGCTGTCGGGTGTTCCACCATTTTGGGCAGAAAGCGAACAAGGAATTTTCGATGCTATTCTACAAGGGCATGTTGATTTCATGAGTGATCCATGGCCCTCAATCTCTCATCAAGCGAAGGATTTAATCAGGAAAATGCTAAATCAAAATGTCAAAGAGCGCATTGGGACCCAGGCCAAGCCCTTTTTTTTTCCGTTTTTTTGGCTCTGACGAGCACAGCAGAGGAGTGGGGGGCATGCCATTTTTTGTGGCAGGCCTGACAAGCAACAGAAGGGGAGGAGAGCGCTGTTGAAGAGAGGATTTATCTTCAGAAAAGTGGCAGCTTCTGGGGGGGCATTCAAAGGGGTTTTCGGGGGAAGTCTTTGCAAGTTCGGCTGAGCTCTCACATTCCTCCTGTGCGAATTCAAAAAAATGAAGCCCTGGGAATTGTCGTATGCGATGACACAACCGGAGTGCACAAACGCGGACATCTACACTTACACATCCTCGAAACGAAGCAGGAGATACTGCAGACGATGCATTTCCTTTATAGCAAAGAATGACGCCTGATTTACAAAACTTCACGGCATCCTGCAAAGTTTTGCGAGTCGAAGTACACATCACATATCGAAGGCTGTTTCCCGCAGAACGGGAGACCTCTGGATGGATAGATAAAGAGTTGGGTCGCTTTGTTTTGGTTTATTACACACGATAGTGAAACTTAACGGAGTCAGGTACGCTTAAAAACCGTGGTTTCCTGCACATGGCGGAAGCACTCGATCCCCTTGACATGCCGATCAGAGAAGGGAGCAGTGATGCTGATTCTGCAGTAGTGACCTCGTCATCGAGCTTTTCATCTACACCATCTTCATCAGACATAGATACAAGGGTAAGTTCTCCATCGTCATTTACGTACGTGCTGCTGTTTCTCACACGTGCACAATCTTAGGCGTTTAATCGCTACACACGCATGACGCTCTTCATTACTTAAGATCTTGCAAAGGAAATGGTGGATGGGGATGACAATATGATTAGCACGCCGGGTCTTCGCTCCTTGCCGATTCACCAGATGTTATCCACATGCAGTTTCACAACCTCTTGATGTTAAATATGACAGGATGCGATGAAGTGCACCCTCTTGATTGCCATGGATGAAGATGGAATACGCCGTCTGACGTAAGGAGAGGTTTTTCCATCTTAAGTGAGAGATTCGGAATGTAGTGAGCATCTAGGATAGAGCTCCCATGGTTCTGTCTGTACATTTCTGATTTTCATTTCATAACGTATGGAAGTGTATTTCTTGGTGAACGTACGCACATACGGACTGGGAAGAGTGGTTAGATGATAGTTGCATCAACTCTATTGTATTTGAGAGGACTTCAATTTGACCATTTTCTCCTACATCGATGGTCAATCTTTGTGTTACTTGCAACATAGGTTCCCACGCTGTCATGGTGATTAAGTTGTTTTGTGTCTACAGTCCACCACTTCCCCTCAAAATCGGCCTGTTCCAGGTTATTGTTGTCTTCCCTCTATATTCACGAATCTATATGTTTTGGGTTGAGCTAACATTCTGAGTTGTTACTCATAGCTTCAGGCGCATCTACGTAAAGTGAAGTTAGAAATAGTCGATGTATTATACTCTTCAATTCGTTCTTAAAAGATGAATTATCCAATCGGTCCAAGATAGGTATATGTCGAATCATGGAACGTTGAATGACTTCACGTAGTTGCTCTTAGGGAAATTCCAAATCGAATTATTCTACTTAACTCTTATCTGTTGTTCGCATTTGACTTGAGATTTTTCAAATTCAACAACTTAACATAATTATCAAAAGATTTTGATTGAAGTAGGCCTGCATAACATCATCCTTTAAGATTGTTTTGAGACAACGATCTGCAATGTGTTCAATGAACTGTTAGCTTAGCTGCGAGAATATGTTGAAATACGATATGTAAAGCTCGTGTGTAGCCTAAGGGTCAAGCAATTTCAATATGGGCCAACCGAGGCCCATGTAGTGGTGGTTACAGGTGTGTGGTTGTGAATTTGTGGGAGTGAATGTGTAGGTGTGTGCAATAGAGCATGTGTGAGGGCGTGGGAGAAAGGGTTTGCATAAGCAGGAGAACAAGAAGGAGAGAAAGCAAGTGAGAGAGAGAGAGAGAAAAAGTGAGAAGAGGTGGGAGCATGTGTGAGGAGTAGGGTAAAGGAGTGTGAGCGGAAGGGAAGGGTTGACAATGTGTGTGAGAATTCGAGAGTGCATGAATGTGTGCTTGTGGATTCAGGTTGTATGCGAGAGTGTGAAAAAGTGAGTGAGGAAGAGGGGAATCCTAAATGAGAATAGATATGAGGATGTGGCCTCAGTGCAATAAGAAGGTGACATAGTGCAAGAAAACTAGGCAAAATACAAGCATATGTGAGACACTTTTCCTTGGGCTCAAGACGAAACATTTTGGTGCGTTTGCCGGGAATGCATATGAGCTAGTGCATAGACATATGAAGAATCCATTTTGAGATAATTGTGGGCTCTAGGTAATCCAAGTAGACCGATTCCGAGGAATTTAGATCAAATAAAGTTTCGTATAACCACTTTCCCGTGGGCTTTAGGACCTCTTTCATTTGGTGCGTCTGCCGGGAAATAGCTTGGTACGTCTCTATAAGAGAGTGCCATAGGTTCGCCTAGCGCCACAGGTTGGCCGAGCTTGCGGACCCCGCGATCTAGTACATGAGCGAGGGGAGCTCATCGTCAGTAGCAACACAAACTCAAAGAGAGGAACGCGCTCAGAGAAGAGCCCTTGAAAGAGAAAGGAGAAGGTGGGAACCGCCAGGTGAGTGGACTTCGATTGGTTCGAAGAAGTCAGTCAGAAACGTGTACTCCCGTAGGAGAGTCGCGAATCAAGTACGACAATTTGAAGGAGGGATCCTGAAGCCACGTGTGCTAAATTTTTGGGATCGAAGTGATATTGACATCACACCTCTGTTCGAAATGGCTCAGCGGATTTCAGTTCACTTGGGGGACTTCACCAAGTTTTCAGGAACTTGGGACGAAGATCCGGATAGTTTTATCCAGTTGTTTGAGGTTACTTGTGAGGCCAATGACGTAGTTGACCAAGACCAAAGGTTGAGAATTTTTCCGGCTATTCTCCGTGATGAGGCAGCCAACTGGTATGGGAATCTGACACCACAAGAGCGGGGAACTTATCAAATGCTCAAGGAAGCCTTCTTGGCAAAGTTTCGACGACAAGGCTTCCAAGACAGATTGGCCCAACAAATGGATTATTTGCGACAAGGAGTAAATGAGAGCATCGATAACTACATTCAGAGAATGGAAACATTAGTAAGAAAGATGGGCGTGAATGCCCCGAATGATGAGACATTGAAACGTAGATTCATTTCAGGATTGCGAGATCCTATGGCACAGCAGCACATCAGTCTGACAAGACCGGCAACTTTAATGGATGCTAAGGAACAAGCGAGGCTGTGGGAGGAAGTGCAATTATGTCAGCAAAGGAAGATGGAACTCTTATATGAGCCTATGGGAGGCCCAGGAAACATGCCGATGAAAGATCCTGGCCAAGGAAGTCCTGCATTGACGACCCCAGCTTTTGTAGCTGCCACTAGCACGCCAGGCGAGGTAAAGCCTGCGCTAACCGAAGAACGAATATTGGAATTGGTCACGCAAGCTATTAAAGCTGCCACGATAACTCAAGAGACGTACACAGTAAAACCAGAGGTCACAACAAACCCGAATCAAGTGTTTCGATCAAATACATGGTGTGGAAAGTGTCATGGTTATGGCCATTTGGCCTCAGAATGCCCTACAGTCTCGAGAGTATTCACAGATAGATCGCCACCTAGGATGCGTTGTACTTTTTGTGGAAGAACAAATCACACAGAGGACCGATGTTACAACAAGAGAGCCTATGAAGAGAGGACCATGAAATCAGGAGATACAAGAGAAAGACCTTACACGGGATTGCCCGCTCAAAGTGTACCACCCACATCTCGTTGGGAAAACAGACCAACTTATGGATATGGTGCTCAGGGTCAAGGAGGAGACTATCCAAGAGGAGCCGCGCGTGATCAAAGAAGAGATGGTCCAATCCAGTGCTGGAGATGTCATGGCTTTGGCCATACTCAATCTAGATGTCCAAACGAAAAGAAGCCAATTGATTATACCCCGCTATGTAGGTACTGTAGTGGGGAGGGCCACTTTGATGAAGATTGTCCAAAACGAAGAGCTTCTACCGGCAAGGAAAAAGGACCAGTAGGATCCTCGAACTATGTTGATACTCAGATGCATCTCACATCAAGAGCTCAAGAGCACGTTCCTACGATCGGAGTAGTATTCAAGACACCGAACCCTCAAGAAGGCTCTAGCTCGTCGATGCACTTTGTGGATGCTTACGAGGCCAAGAACCCGCACAAAGATCCAACTGTGGCAGTAGTCACAAGAACTCAAGAGTACTCGAAGAAGAATCCAGGAGGCGAAGGTGAAGAAAGAAGTCAAGAGAAGATAGCTGAACATGAAGAGGTAGAAAATCAAGTTAGAGGATTTGTTGGGCAGCAAGAGTTTGAGGATGGGGAAGAAATTGAGATCCTTCCACCAGTAACCAAGGAGTTTGTGCCGGGCATAGCACCATTCCCTGAAAGATTGAAAGCTCCTAAAATTAGAAAGGAAAGACAAAGTTCGGAAGAAGTGGATATTGTAAAGTTGCTCGCTGACACGGAAGTCACGCTGGATATTGGCACATTGCTGAGATGTTCGCCTGTTTATAGGAAACAATTCTATAACGAATATATAAAGAAGCCAAGGAAAGCTCGAGACAAAAATAGACAAGATAAAGATGTCCAAGGTATCATTCAAAGCATTACGACGCAAATTGATTCGAACGCTCCAGCTGTGACGGTCGAGATTAAAGGATATGCAGTCCCTGGTGCTCAGTTGGATAGTGGAGCCGCAGTCAACCTGATGACTGAATTCATGATGAAAGCTTTGGGCCTTAACCACATGGAAGCGACGTCGATGTCTTTGAGGATGGCAGATCAAACACAAGTGAAGCCTGCGGGCCTTTTGAAGAATGTAAGTACAATTGTGGGCGGTTTAGAGTTTAAAGTTGATTATCTGATAGTAAGACCAAGGACCTCAGAGGCTACCTTCTCGATCCTACTTGGACGGCCATGGTTGGTGCAAGCCGAATGTGTGCATGACTGGCGCACAGGTTTTATTTCGATAGGGCCAAAGTCTGATCGGATTCAAATACAAGTATCCCCACCCTCGAGCAACAAGAAGAAGACAATAATAGTCGATGAGATGGAAAGGAAAGAGAAGGAGAAAGCAAGGCACGAGAGTGCACGAGCTAGATTTTCTTTGAACACGGACACCTACAAGAATCTGCTTCAAGACGGGTTCAACTTGCAGCTCTTTAAGAATCAAGACACGAAGATGGGAGAATATCAAAATCCATTGCTCTATAAAGACGATTCGGATCAGGAACTACTAGGATGGTTGGCAAGTACAGGCGAGGCTGAGTGCTATACAATGCACATCGACCCGGTGGAGAAGGAGAAGAAAATGAGCCAAGTGGTGGATCCTCATGCAAGGAGGGAATACTCTTCGAAAAATAGAAAATGTTCTTTTAGAACTCATGATCGAGGATATCATCAAAAGTTGACAAGGAACCAAGAAAGTCAGCTATCGTCTAGCACCAGGAGAGTACATAATGCCATGAGCAAGGGTACATGCAAGGGGGAGCACGAAGGCAAGGGTAGATCCGGGAGAGAAAAGTGGTGTGTGGATCACGATAGTTCTAGCAAGGAATTAGTTGATCGAAAGGAGAACCTCTTGAAAGCAAGAAATAAGGAGAACCAAGGTGTTGGTAAAGAGAGGATTTTCATACATGAAGGATTGGAGAAAAAAACATGCGTTAGGAATTGCACCAGAAAAGAGTACAGAGAGTAAAGTGCTTCATGCAAAGAATACGTGCAGGACTAGCGATGGCCTAAAGGAGTTAGGATTGACCCATGCCGAGCATGCCAGAGTTATTCGAAGGAGGTTTGATTGGATTAGATGTCAGGATAGCGAGCCGAACGTACAAGGATCGATAAGTGGATGTGCATGGATAGGACTTCGAGTGAGCCGTTGGATGATGGCACTTTTTTGTGTGATTTGGGTGTTCTCACGAGAGATGTGTGGTTGGATACGAGAACGAAACGAGAAGGCCTTTCTCTACTTTTTCATTTAATTTACCTTTTGTTTGTTGGAATTGCAGAAACTGGTAAACCAAGTGTGCTACTATGTAGGATCACTGAGGACTAGGCAACTAATGGCTGATCGCTAGGAAGTGATGACGGAGCTCCTGAAGTTGAGCCTGACTCGCCTTAGAGAAGTTGTCGGGATTCGAATACGATGTGAGGCTACATGAGACATTCCGGGGACTCACATTCTAGGACACCTAGGGATAGGTATACGAGGGACTAAGGCATAGCTGGTTGTAGTTACCAAGTGAAAAGTTGAATTGATGAATACATATGTAGTGTCTATAGCTGAGAGGATGAAGTGAAGAAGTGGTTGATCTGTCAAAGGCTAGAGTGTATCTGTTTTGCTTGTATGTGTGGGAACAGTGGGAAAAGTCCCTTTCTTCCTCTCCCTAATTCTCAGGACATGGGTGAACTAACTAACTATGAAAAGAAAAACGAAAAAAAAGAAAAGAAAAAGAAAATGTGTTGTGTGATCGTACCAATGCGCTATGGTGGGCTAGTAGGTGGGTGGATTTATCCTCGCCGGGTGGTTAGGACCACGAGCCGCAGCTAGTTTCGCCATAGGCTTGGGGATGTATATGTCTGTGTCTTAGCTACGTGCCATAACGGGTTGGTAGGCAGGTGGAGCCATCGTGGCTGGGTAGTCATGACCACGAGCCGCACCCAGCTTCGTTATGGGCTAGCTGGTATATGTTATATGTTATCATTGTGTGTTTGTGTGTTGTGCGCTGCATTGCGTTGGTAAATGGGTGGAATCAACCTGATCGGGTGGTCAGGTCCACGAATCGCATCCAGTGTCAATGTAGGCCAACATAGATTAAAATAAAATTTTCATATGAAGTTATTCCCCACTCCTGAGGGGGAGAGAAAGAGAGGAGAGGGCGATGATCGCCTGGAAGGGAATGTTAGTTGCTTGTGTGATTAGTATGTGTTGGCTTGCGACAGATCAGCTCACTTTGGATCAACGTTCTTGAAGGCACAGAGACTGTATGTGTACTTATGGATGAGGCTCTAACGAGGTAATGCAACGGTAGTGCTTTATAACTTGTGTGCTCTATCTGAGGGTTTTTCTAGTGTTTGGGACACTCTAGGGTTCTGATGTATGTCTTGACTTGCACTCGAGTTTCGATGATTTTTGTAGGACGACGATGGCGATTTTTTCGGGAACGTCTAGTCATGGAATGGTTGTACATAGCGAATAGTAGGTCAATAAAGGGGTATGCATTTTGGGTATTTTTGCATCTCCGATAACGTTCATTTCAGTTGTCGTTGTTCATTTCAGTTGTTGTTATTTTTTTTCCCGTTTGCCGCAATAGTAGTTGCATATCTAAAACATGGAAAGTGTGCATGTGTTATTGTGGTTGAGATCATTGTCATAATGGAATGTATGAACAAATTGATGCATGGCTGAAATGGGATTGCGTGTATGTGCATGTTCTGGAATCATTTTGGAAGTGATTGATTTGTATGAATTCATGAGTGATTTTTTAGCACTAATAGCTTCGATGAGTGCAGGTTCAGTGGAAATGGCGGCTCGATGGAAAGGTATGTGAACTAATTGGAAATTGACATGTTCATAATTGTTTGGATTGTATTGCAGCATGAACGGCTCGTCGAGGACGACTTCGCAAATAAGAAGAGGGAAGTATGTTAGCCCCAAAAATGGTTGATTTTGATGCACTAATCGGTTCTATTTGGCAGGAAAATACGGTTGATTTCAGGTACTTGAAGAGTGGAATTGATGATAGGGGAGACGTATATCAATCCATGGCTGAAGACAAGGGCACGAGACAAGTTACAAGTGCGGGGCACATTTAAACCATTTGAAGTTGTGCCAAATAATGGTGGCAGTGATCTGACACTACGCAGAGTTACTGGCAAGGAAGAAACCTTAATAAAATGCACTATAGACATAGATAATCCTGGTGTGGAAGGTCATACAAAGAATGCTTCAGATAAGGAGAGCATGTGGCTGCCTCTTCCTTGATGCCTGCTGAATATACTGAAAGGAATTATGTTGATTCACACATGGGGGATGTCCTTTTAGGCAGCAGGAACAGAATGGTTCAGGTGAATCAAAGAAGCTTGAGAGATGATGAGCAAGGGCCTCTTCCTTCGAAGAAGAGTCATCAGCATAGAGACATCTCTTGGCGTGAGCTGGAGCATTGGAGTTATTCTTTACATCTTGCTGTCGGGTGTTCCACCATTTTGGGCAGAAAGCGAACAAGGAATTTTCGATGCTATTCTACAAGGGCATGTTGATTTCATGAGTGATCCATGGCCCTCAATCTCTCATCAAGCGAAGGATTTAATCAGGAAAATGCTAAATCAAAATGTCAAAGAGCGCATTGGGACCCAGGCCAAGCCCTTTTTTTTTCCGTTTTTTTGGCTCTGACGAGCACAGCAGAGGAGTGGGGGGCATGCCATTTTTTGTGGCAGGCCTGACAAGCAACAGAAGGGGAGGAGAGCGCTGTTGAAGAGAGGATTTATCTTCAGAAAAGTGGCAGCTTCTGGGGGGGCATTCAAAGGGGTTTTCGGGGGAAGTCTTTGCAAGTTCGGCTGAGCTCTCACATTCCTCCTGTGCGAATTCAAAAAAATGAAGCCCTGGGAATTGTCGTATGCGATGACACAACCGGAGTGCACAAACGCGGACATCTACACTTACACATCCTCGAAACGAAGCAGGAGATACTGCAGACGATGCATTTCCTTTATAGCAAAGAATGACGCCTGATTTACAAAACTTCACGGCATCCTGCAAAGTTTTGCGAGTCGAAGTACACATCACATATCGAAGGCTGTTTCCCGCAGAACGGGAGACCTCTGGATGGATAGATAAAGAGTTGGGTCGCTTTGTTTTGGTTTATTACACACGATAGTGAAACTTAACGGAGTCAGGTACGCTTAAAAACCGTGGTTTCCTGCACATGGCGGAAGCACTCGATCCCCTTGACATGCCGATCAGAGAAGGGAGCAGTGATGCTGATTCTGCAGTAGTGACCTCGTCATCGAGCTTTTCATCTGCACCATCTTCATCAGACATAGATACAAGGGTAAGTTCTCCATCGTCATTTACGTACGTGCTGCTGTTTCTCACACGTGCACAATCTTAGGCGTTTAATCGCTACACACGCATGACGCTCTTCATTACTTAAGATCTTGCAAAGGAAATGGTGGATGGGGATGACAATATGATTAGCACGCCGGGTCTTCGCTCCTTGCCGATTCACCAGATGTTATCCACATGCAGTTTCACAACCTCTTGATGTTAAATATGACAGGATGCGATGAAGTGCACCCTCTTGATTGCCATGGATGAAGATGGAATACGCCGTCTGACGTAAGGAGAGGTTTTTCCATCTTAAGTGAGAGATTCGGAATGTAGTGAGCATCTAGGATAGAGCTCCCATGGTTCTGTCTGTACATTTCTGATTTTCATTTCATAACGTATGGAAGTGTATTTCTTGGTGAACGTACGCACATACGGACTGGGAAGAGTGGTTAGATGATAGTTGCATCAACTCTATTGTATTTGAGAGGACTTCAATTTGACCATTTTCTCCTACATCGATGGTCAATCTTTGTGTTACTTGCAACATAGGTTCCCACGCTGTCATGGTGATTAAGTTGTTTTGTGTCTACAGTCCACCACTTCCCCTCAAAATCGGCCTGTTCCAGGTTATTGTTGTCTTCCCTCTATATTCACGAATCTATATGTTTTGGGTTGAGCTAACATTCTGAGTTGTTACTCATAGCTTCAGGCGCATCTACGTAAAGTGAAGTTAGAAATAGTCGATGTATTATACTCTTCAATTCGTTCTTAAAAGATGAATTATCCAATCGGTCCAAGATAGGTATATGTCGAATCATGGAACGTTGAATGACTTCACGTAGTTGCTCTTAGGGAAATTCCAAATCGAATTATTCTACTTAACTCTTATCTGTTGTTCGCATTTGACTTGAGATTTTTCAAATTCAACAACTTAACATAATTATCAAAAGATTTTGATTGAAGTAGGCCTGCATAACATCATCCTTTAAGATTGTTTTGAGACAACGATCTGCAATGTGTTCAATGAACTGTTAGCTTAGCTGCGAGAATATGTTGAAATACGATATGTAAAGCTCGTGTGTAGCCTAAGGGTCAAGCAATTTCAATATGGGCCAACCGAGGCCCATGTAGTGGTGGTTACAGGTGTGTGGTTGTGAATTTGTGGGAGTGAATGTGTAGGTGTGTGCAATAGAGCATGTGTGAGGGCGTGGGAGAAAGGGTTTGCATAAGCAGGAGAACAAGAAGGAGAGAAAGCAAGTGAGAGAGAGAGAGAGAAAAAGTGAGAAGAGGTGGGAGCATGTGTGAGGAGTAGGGTAAAGGAGTGTGAGCGGAAGGGAAGGGTTGACAATGTGTGTGAGAATTCGAGAGTGCATGAATGTGTGCTTGTGGATTCAGGTTGTATGCGAGAGTGTGAAAAAGTGAGTGAGGAAGAGGGGAATCCTAAATGAGAATAGATATGAGGATGTGGCCTCAGTGCAATAAGAAGGTGACATAGTGCAAGAAAACTAGGCAAAATACAAGCATATGTGAGACACTTTTCCTTGGGCTCAAGACGAAACATTTTGGTGCGTTTGCCGGGAATGCATATGAGCTAGTGCATAGACATATGAAGAATCCATTTTGAGATAATTGTGGGCTCTAGGTAATCCAAGTAGACCGATTCCGAGGAATTTAGATCAAATAAAGTTTCGTATAACCACTTTCCCGTGGGCTTTAGGACCTCTTTCAACTTGATGTGACATTTGATGTGACATCTTCACTTGATGTCGGATTTCTACTTATTTAAAAAGGTAATTCATCTTCAGTCTTCTTTGAACTGAGTGAAGATGAGATCAATATTTTCAGTGGATGCTTGGGCATCAGCTTCCTTTGCTCATATTGATACAGTTTCGGATTCATTGTTCTCAGTTGACCCTTTCCTCATAAGTGATGATCCCTATGGTTTAGAACGTGGTGATGATTCTATGTTTTCTATTGAGTCATTTAAGTTATCCAATTCACAGTGCAATGTTGCTCAACCAAATGCACCTCTTGATCTCCCATCTGATCCAACCATTGATCTCCCTTCTGACTCAAGTGCATGTGGAGCAACGAAAAAGCAAAGCAAGCTCAATCTATGTTTTAAAAGAAGGTCTCATGTGTAAGTCAAAAAATATTTAAATTTCTTATTTCAGATAGACAGATTGCATTGGATATTGTGAAGCATTGTTGCAGTTTGAAATGTTTGTACAATTTAGGAATGAAGAAACTAAAGCACCTAAGAGAGAAATTACTCCATTTAGATAGTGAAAGGCAGGATATATACCTTGTTTCTCGCATGCAAATGATTGAGGATAACATGTCAGTAACTCGTGTTGCTTTTGAATATTTCTTTAGTCAAGGGATGCGATGTTGTAGGGCTGCATTTAAAATTGCAATGGGTGTGGGAAATTTTAGAATACATAGGGTTCAACAGGGGCTTATGAATGGGGATCTCATTTTGGATACGTTCCATCTTGGGACCAAAGGATTTGTTGGACGTCATGCAATGAATTGGATGATGAACTATTTTAGCTTGCATTGTGAGGTTATGCCTACAAATGGAAGGTTGCACTTGTCAGATAACTTTACTCATCGAGAGGTATTTCAAATATATAGAGAAGACATGGAAAATAGAAATGAGAAGTATGTGTTGTATCGTCACTTTACTCGATTATGGAAGGAAGAGTTTAACAATGTGTCTATTCCTTGTAAAGTTAGAATGGGTGAATGTTCAATTTGTGCCACTTTGAAAAACATGGCAAAGGGGGCTACAACACCACACGAAAAGGATAATTTTAAAAACCTTCTTAACAACCATCGTGAGAGTCAAGCTTTAGAGAGAAAGAAAGCAATTCATCATCGAAGTAAAGCACTCAGAAATCCAGAGCGTTATATGTGTTTGTTGATCGATGGTATGGATCAAAAGAAAACTTGTTTGCGACATTTTTATCGCATCCCTAGGGACATTGGAGATGAAGTCCTTGTGCAAATGTGTTTGGTTGGTGCTTTGGTATACAATGGAACTGTAATGTCCAAGGTTTTCTTCACATATCCGAATGTGCATAATGATCCAAACCTTACAGCTATTGTCATTCATCGGGTTTTGCAATCATGGAAGGGTCTTTTGCCACCAACTCTATATTTGCAACTTGATAATACTGCAAGAGAGAATAAAAATTCTACAATCTTTGGATATTTAAGCATGCTTGTTGAAAAACAAGTATTTCAGAAGGTTAAGGTAAATTTCCTTCTGGTTGGCCACACTCATGATCACATTGATCAAATGTTCAGTACTTTCTCTAAGAATTTGGCACGTAACAATGCTTTTACTCTTCCAATTTTATTTGAGCTGATTTCAGAAGCATATACTCCAAAACCAGAAGTTCAACACCTCACACAGATTTATAACTTTAAGCATTTTTGCTCAGTGGGCCTTGATAACAGTGCTAAGGTTTTGGCTCCATTGCACAATATTAGTTTCAACCATGTATTCTTGATGAGGAGGGTTGATGAAATAACCCTTTTATTTGCAAAGTAGTATTCATCTTCTCCTGGGTGGGAGCCTAAAGAGGGATGCAGATTCTTATTGCAGGTGCCTAATTTGTCTACAGTGTATGGTGCAGAACAATCACCATATGAAGATAAAAACAATACAGAAAGATATGGAAATGTGGTTGATCAAAGTAAAAGCTGGATGCATGCACTCATTGAAAAGAAGAGACATATTGAGAGTGCAAAAAAATATGATGGAGATCAAGATGTATCTTGGTGGGAGGACTTTTTCAATCATCAAGAAGAGATTATACAGTATACAATTGCAGGTCATTGGCTAGTTGATGTTCCATTCACATGGGATTTTTGTACACAAAGATCCGTGAATGTGGCCCTAGCATGTAATGCAGATGCACTTCAAAGTTTTATTCATCCACCAGAAAGAAATATTTATGTAGCCCCAAGGATGACAAAATAGGCAGAAGCAAGATGGCAAGGAAATTTAATAGAGATAAATGTTGGAACACTTATTGCAGTACTTGCTGATGGTGATGAGGCCACCAGACCATTTTGGATTGCAAAGGTTTTAGAGATAAATAAAGATATTGATCAGACAAGAATAGAGGCTTTGATGGTGCACTGGTATTACACTAAAAGTAGTAATGCATTCACAGGTAAATATAACTTAGAAATGGTGTGTGATACTAAACGAACAGGTTCAAAAAAGAAAAAGAATATTCGAAGCACATCCACTCTTAAAATGGATGATGTAGATATTCTTGTTTATGATTTTTCCTTGACAAAAACAGGTCACTTGAGGAAAGCAACCATCAATATGATAAAACAAAAGCTTCTAGATGTATGTGGTACAGGAAATCATAGGCAAACAAGAAGATTTGTGCATGATCCTGCAAAATTTGGTATGTACGTGGATGAAGATAGAGCTCTTGTGGATATAGAAGAAGAAGAAGAGAGCTCTCAACAGTATGAGACTGAATCAAGTGCATCAGATGATGAGGGTGTAGACATAGATCGACATAGTTGTGAGTTGCATTGAAACTCTCTAACATTTTTAGTGCTTATGTAAATGCCTCGAAGTAGTTTGGTTAATGAAACCATGTTTTGTAGCAATTTTGAATAACAATCAGATATCCAACCATTGAAAATATGTCTAAAATGTTATTTTTGTATAAGAATTATTCAGTTTTACATTCTTTATATAGATTTTAGACATGTCAGTGTCTTATCATATAGATTTTGGACATGTCAATGTCTTATCATATAGATTTTGGACATGTCAATGTCTTATCTAGTGAAATTTTGACTACATTTTGAGCTCTTTTTTTATGAGAAAATGACAAAAAATCACATGTTTTCACTTCATTTTTGTAATATATGTATACTGGTATAAAGGAATCTCAAACATAAGCTTCCATTTGCTTGATTTTTGAAGAGGGTGTTCTCTTTTTATGACATAGTTCTCGTTTGTTACGACTCGCTGTTTGAAAGTGCATATAAGAACATGTAGTGGCTGATCTTCCACTAAACCAAAAGGAAATATGACTATAACAAAGAAAAACATATTGAGATGACTAAGTAAGACATTTAACATCGTGAAACATTGAAAATAGTATAGAAATACTCATAAAGGATTGGATATCTAGTTCTATTAGAGTTTTCCAACTTCATGGTTGACACTATGAAGACATGTTGGACAAGAGCAACAAACACACCTTGTGTTTGCTGCTTAAAGCATGAGAGTGTAGCCTTCCAACGAAGATCCAAATTTCCACAATCTCGAACACGATGAGGACAAAATCCACATGGTTGCATGTACACCCATGCACCTTTGCAAAACTCCTTTGGTAGCCAAATTCCTTCCATTGTTTTGATGTTGTCGCATGTCATTGTGTGAACTTTATCTTTTGGTCACATATGAGCTGTGGGGGTTTGCATGGGAGTCCAAGTTGTTGTCACTACTGCAGAAGTTGGATAAGAAAGGTGGGAGGAGAAACAAAGATTCTCTCATATTGTAGGGAGGGAATAGAGGTGAAAAATATGACTTTTTGGGTTTGTGTATGAAAATGGGATTTTTGAGCAGGTAAAAGAGAGTTTTTTGAGTTATTTTGAAAAAAAGAATTTTGAATTAAATGTCAAAAATAGCACTTTTGACATGAAAAGTGATACGAGGATAATTTAATGGTATTATGATGAGTTTCAAAACTTTTAAAAAACTTTGAATTTTTGGGCCTAGCCTGATTACGAGATTCCTTCTCTCTCTAAAAGACAACCTTGAACCTAGGGGGATTTTGTCTCCTCTTCCCCCTTCTGTCTAGTAATTTATAGGGTATAGCCACCTTGTTTTGATTGGTCCATCACTAATAACTCCTTAATCTAAAAGGCCTATGCAAGGTCACATGGATATTTAAGATTGGTATTGACATCACTCGGTTTTTAAGATCTTGAGTGGCGTTCATAATCTTTGGTACAATCAAAATGATTGAGTAAGCCATAAAGAGGCTTGGAAATAACAACATACATATGTATGAAGCATCTATAGTTTTCTCAATGGCCCATGGAAGCCTAGGCCTCTTTTTCATGTTTTGGCCTAGGTAGCTCTAGTTTGACTTATATTTTCTTCCTTTTTAATGGAAATGTCATGTTTGGACATGATATGCCCAAGGATTGTACCTTGATGCACCATAAATACACATTTCATTGTGTTTAGACACACCTTGTAAACTTAACGTTTGCCAATCATCATTTTTAGATCAATTATATGCTAGTTTTATGCCTTTGAGTTTGCGCACATTCCATTCAGGTATATCTCATTGCATTTGCGAAGGATCCTTGAATACATGGCACATAAGATGCTACAAAGTGGTTGATGCATAAGTCAATCCAAAAGCCTATAAACCCAATTCTATGGTAGAAACTTTGTTATATTTGTAATAAAGTAAGTTTGTGATCTAGGGATCCGATTGGTTTAGACAAATCTAAAATCGGACTCCGTTTGGTCATTCGTTTGTGTGGCCAAAGATCTCGAGTCTAGACTTACTGGTAGGTCATTTACTCTTGTAATCAAGTAATCCACTTAGCCTAATGGTTAAGGCCATTGGTACAAAGTGGGTTTATAAGATTAAGAGAAAATCTGATGGTAGCATTGATCGCTACAAAGCTAGATTGGTTGCCAAAGGATATGCGCAACAATATGGCATTGACTATGAGGAAACTTTTGCACCTACTTCACGCATGACTACCATTCGTACCGTGGTTGCATTGGCTGCCCATCGAGGTTGGAAAGTGCATCAATTGGACATAAAAACAGCCTTCTTGAATGGAGATTTGCAAGAAGAGGTCTATGTGAAGCAACCTCCTAGATTTGCTATGAAAGGAAAAGAGCATATGGTTTGTCGCTTGCATAAAGCCTTGTATGGTCTCAAGCAAGCTCCACGTGCATGATATGACAAAATACATAAGCACTTGATTGCTCTTGGCTTCACATGTAGTCCGATTGAAAGCACACTCTATGTACGCAAAAATGGGGCTGATCTTATAGTGCTTGTTCTTTATGTTGATGACATACTCTTGACTGGGTCATGTGATGCAAAACTTGACATTCTTATGGCTGATTTGCAGCATACTTTTGATGTCACTTATCTTGGTCTTTTGAGCTACTATCTTGGCATCCAGTTTGTATCCATTGAGGGGGGAATTGTTATGCATCAAGCAAAGTATGTTGAAAAACTACTTCAGCGTTTTGATTTTGAGGATTGTAAGCCAGTTTCCACACCAGTTGAGACAGGATTCACGTTCTTAGTTGAGGATTCCAGTGATGCATTTGACACTTCTCTTTATCAGCAGGTTGTGGGATGTCTTATATATGCATGCAACACAAGGCCGGATATACAGTATGCAGTTTCCCAGTTGAGTCGATTCATGCATAGCCCTGGCACTAAGCATTGGCAAGTGGTGAAACGTGTGTTTAGATATCTTCGAGGCACTTTGAGCTTAGGTCTCTTTTATGGCAGAGATGTTCAGCCATGCTTGCATGCTTTTACAGATAGTGATTGGGCTGGTTGTTATGATACTCGCGTGTCCACTAGTGGTAATTGCTTTTTCCTTGGAGACTCATGCATATCTTGGTTGAGTAAGAAGCAACCTACAGTGGCGACATCGAGTTGTGAAGCTGAGTACAGGGAAGTTTTCACAGCTACAGTGGAGTGTATATGGCTGAGACGCCTATTGATGGATCTTTGCATGGAGATTGATGTTGCTATGCATATTCTAACAGATAGTTAGAGTGCTTTGGCTGTTGCAAGAAACCCAGTGTTTCATGCACAGACCAAACATATTGAGGTGCATTATCACTATGTGAGAGAGCGCCTTCATGCAGGAGATATTGGTTTGGTATATGTGCCTACACAAGATAATGTGGCAGACATATTCACCAAAGCTCTTCCACGGGAAAAGTCTGAAGCTTTTCGCAAAGCTTTAGGCTTATTACCTTGTGGGGGCTGATCTGTCACTCCCTGTATGTGTTCACATCATTCGCTCCAGGGGGGTTTGTTACACTTATGTGTTCCTCGAGTAGCTTTGATGTGAACCTTTTCCCTATACATGGGCACTTTTTACTCTAGTGCTGGCTAGAGGTTTTTTCCCCATGTTACCACATACTTGATACTCTCATATGTGGTGGTACTTTGTACTTAGGGATATTATTCAGCTCTTACTTCAGTTCTGTTCATCGATCAATAGAGAGAGCTATTCCAGCCATCGTCTTCTCCGTGTGTCTTGCTGCGTTTGTGCTCCTTGTGTGTGCTTCTTGTGTGTCTCTCGCACTTCTACACACACCCAACATAAATGTAGTCAAGAGAGAAAAACTAGTCAAAAAAATATATAACCTAACAATATCCCCATGACCAAAACCCTTACTATTTAGGTCCTATGGGCAAGGGGGATAACCCCCTCCAAACCCTATAGAAAGGGTCAGGCGCCCCTATGCACCCCCCATTAAGGCTCTACAAAGAAATTGCATGGCACCACAAGGAATTTATTTTTACCTTGAAGGAAAACCCAATGGCCCAAAATTTTATGCCCCAACTGGAGATAAGGAAAAGATATCTCACACGCTCTCTCGCACAAAGAGAAAAGCACACACAAATTGAGGCAATGAAGAATGAGCTAAAAGTATCCCTAACATATATTTTTGTAACCACTATACATGTTAGAGAGATGAAAAATTGACATGCGTCATCCTCCGTCATCACATGTTGAGCTTGATATCTCAACATGCTCCCTCAAGCTCAATGTCATGTCCTAAAATCCAAACATCTTCCAAAAATTCTTTAGCTTCTTGGCTCCAAGTGCTTTAGTGAAAATATCAACAACCTACTCATCTACCCTCACATAAACAAGATCAATATCGCCTGCTAATATATTTTCTTTGATGAAGTGATAATGTACCTCAATATGTTTTGTTTTAGCATGAAAAATGGGATTTTGTGCTAACTATATGTTGCTAAGATTATCATAATAAATGGTGATAGATTTATGCACTTCCACACCTAAATCTACAAGTATCATTTCTAGCCATGATGCTTCACATGTCACCATTACAGCACCCCTATACTCAACCTTTGTACCAACAAAGTAACAGTGGGTTGCTTCTTACTGCTCCATGTAATAACTACACTCCCAAATGAGAATAGAAAGTCACTAGTAGATCTTCTATTTGGAACATTACTAGCCCAATTTGCATCAGTGTATCTATGAGCCTACAAGCCTACACAAGCTTCATATAGCTTCTCCCTTGCAAACCTTCAACTAGTTGAGATCTAGATTGATGTAGCCCCCTTTTGATATCTTCTTGCTTTGATAAGTCCTCTTTGTGCTTCCATGATTTATCCTGATCCCTTCAAGTCTTCAATATGATGTCTAATGATGTCTTCAAAATTCTCTGATACCACTCATGGGGGATGATTCTAACACACCAATGCAACAATGAAAGATAGGTGCCCTCCACTACGCCCACAAACAGTGATATATGCTCATTGTTCTGCACTTTTCTTTGCACATGTACAAACAGTTAAAATGAAACTTTGCAGACAACCTAGACTATAAGAGATGCCCAAAAAGCTTTAAATCATCCCAAATGGATATTTCAGCTAGGAGAACCATCCAGTGAAAAATAGGCTACCTGTTTGCAACACTTTCTACATATGTGGGAAGATATAGCTTCACAAACTTAGCAATTTCTCACAATTCACTCAGGCAAAGAACTTGAAACTTTGGCATACTTTGGGGCACTATATGAGAGACCAAAGGAAGTTTGAAATAAGTGAAAATTAATACAATGATAGAACAAACAATGCTCTCCAAATGGTACAATGAAATTTGGAAAAGCCTCACTACACGTCTAAATAAAGAAGAGAAAAACCATGAGAAAATGATATAAGCAAGCAAGGGGGCTACTTGCTGGAGTTTAGGACTTCACTAAAATAAGTGGGAAACTCATGGAACGCATACAAATCAAGTAAAAATGTGAGACAATGCTTATATAGAGTTTTACTTTTCCTACAATCTAGCTAAACACCCATCAATGAGTGTAGGTGCACTTCTTGGTGGGTGATTGATGAGATTTGAATTTGATTGAGTTTGGTGGAGCGTGTAACTTTATTCCATGACTTTTGGTCCTCCTTTTTTATTGTTCCACTTGGAAAACTCATGGATGACTCATTATGCATGGTTGAGACTTTATTTTCAATAGTTTTCACTTTATCTTGGTCTATATGGATTCCATCTTTTGATGTGAGTCTTCCTATATACACAAGTTTATCCTTACAAAAGAAATACTTACTCTTCTTTCCATACAAGTTGTGTTCTCTAAGAGTTTGCAAAGTCTTCTTGAGACGTACAACATTCTTATAATCATCTTTAAAGTATAGAAATATATCATCAAGAAATATTAAGATGAAATCCTCTAGGTTATCTTGAAAAATATTGTTCATGAAGCACAAATGTGGCAAGAGTGTTTGTTAATATAAAAGGTAAACCTGCAAACTCGTAGAGGCCATAACGTTTTTGAAATGTTGTGTTGGGTATATCTTCTATTTTGATTCTAATTTGGTGATATCCATATGTGAAGTCAATCTTAGTGAATACAATTCCTCCACTTAATTTACCTAATAAGTTGTCTATGTGAGGAACTGGGTACTTATTTTGAATTTTTCTTTTATTCAACCTCCTATGGTCATACATAATCTATAAGAGCCATCTTTCTTCTTTTGAAATAAAACAAGTGCTCCCCAAGGTGAAACACTTGATCTTATCAAGCCTTTCTTCAAAAGATCATCTAATTGAATCTTAAGCCCCTTTAATTCATCTATGTTAAATCCATAAGGTGATCTAGAATATGTTTCACTCCCCGGATATAGGTCAATGGCATGGTCAATCTACCTATGTGGAGGTATACCAAACATGTCTTCTAGAAATAAATCAGCATACTCTTTCATAAGATATTTTATGTAGTTTGGAAGATTTTCATTATTATCTTCCTCATACAGATTGATCACATACACTACAAATGTTCTACAACCATCACATATACCTCTAATTATCTGCATAGCAGAAACGAGAATAGGCTTAGGATTATGGGCATCACCTAGAATATGGATAGATTCACCATCTAGCCTTAAAGTGACTATTCTTTGTTCTCAATCAACTATTGGAGATTTTTTAACTAAACAGTCCATGCCTATAATTGCATCACTTTGTTTCATTTCAATCACATGGAAACTCCAAAAAAATATATATCAGAAAAAGTAAATGTAAGGTTTTCAATGTGTCCTTTCGTATAGTGTAATCATCCATTATTCATCTCCACATGTCTTGTTATCTACATATTTAAGGGTATCCCTAAATTATGTACCAATTTCAAACATAAAAAACAATGCATACTATTCGAATCAATCAAAAATCTGATTTTATGCATAGAAATCATACCCAAAATCATAATTACAAAAGCCCTTGGGAAAGAACTAGTTACCATGCAACATAAAGTAGATTTAGGGCACTTACCTCCATCATCAGCTTTGTCAATTGGTGCACCTTCCTCAATGATGTTTATCACCTTCGATTGTGAAGGCCAAAAGATTGTCTTGTCTAGGCATCCATACATTCAATCCCCTTGCTCCCCACAATGAAAACACAAACTGAGTCTTTTTTCCTACTCAATAAAATCATTCCAATGGCTGGTTTGATGCCTCCTTTGGTTTTCCACCTCAACAAGATTCTTACCTTGATTATTAAAAGATGGTCTTCTTTTAATAGCTCATGTTTGTTGTGGCATGTCGATATGGCCTATGTCTTGTCGTAATGAATCTCATTCTATTCCTCTTTTGCATGTTGGACTTCTCTATCTTCTCATAATTTGCAGTCATCACAGCAACATATAAGAACTCAACGCATCGAAATCCCTTCACTTGATAATGAATCCCTTCAATAAACTTGCTCTTCATAGCATCACCACTAACCTCCAACACATATTCGTGAAGACATAAACACTTTTTTTGTACTCATCAATAGACATCTCTCATGTTGTCAAAAATTATAGAACTCCATCTTCTTCTCGATATGGTAGTGGGGAGAACAGTAATGTTTTTTTGCTTGCTCCCTAAATTCCTTCCATAGAATCAGACCAGAATGCATCCAAGTCTGCATACAAGACTTCCACCATAGCTTTGTGATGTCACCCACATGTAGGATCCAAATCTTTGCCTTGGGCTCCTCACTAAATTATGAAAAATCAAAGAAATACTCTAGATCTTCAATCCATGCCTCCAAATCTTTGCCGCTTTTCTTCTCACCATCAAAATCATTCAATTTTTCCTTCTTGAAGATGTGGTTGAGGGCAAACTCACCAACCTCCATATCTTCATAATTACAGTTTTGTCTTCCTCTAGCCACACTAGATGTTCCTATACCTTCATGCACTTCATCATTTAGCTCCAAGAACACACTTTTTATGCCTTCTGGTTTCTTTTTTCCTCGTTCTTTTGTAATTCTCCAAGAACATTCTAAGTACACCCCTCTTGCTCACACATCTTTTGTATCAAACCTTCCATTGTTGTCGAGGATCAATTTAGCTTTGATACCACTTGTAGCACTTCCTCAATCACAATCTATTCCCAATCACAAGCTTTTGATCACTCAAGAATTGTAGAAGAGAGAAAAGCGGAACTTGCACAAGATAAGAGAAAATCATATGCAAAAGACTAGACAAGATATGACCTAGAGAAAGATAAGTTTTGGTATTATAGATTTGAATCAATTGGATACAATAGCTTTGGAAAATAGGTTTTTGATGATGCCTTGACCTCTCGACCACCCCCAAGCTATCACAATCTCATTCACGCTCACACCCTCAATATCACTCTCACTCTCAATCTAATCACAAGGTAATTCTGTGATTTTTGGCCTCTTCTTGCATGACAGAGAAAACCTTTCCCAAAATAGACTTGATCATCCCCCAAAGAAATGTGTCATCACCCTCAATATCACTCTCACTCTCAATCTAATCACAAGGTAATTCTCTGATTTTTGGCCTCTTCTTGCATGACGGAGAAAACCTTTCCCAAAATAGACTTGGTCATCCCCCAAAGAAATGTGTCATCCACCAAATAAAGCAAATATTTCCTCTCCCCATGTTGCATGCAAAACTTTTGCAAAAGCATGCATTTGTAGTATTCAAGTGCTTTCTTTAGCGGTACATGTCAAAAGTAGAAGAAAAGAAATGAAAAGACATATTCGAAGACATCCGTAAGTATGCATGACAACATGTATGCATCAAAATCACAGACTCAAATAATAATAGAGAATCCCATGTTTTTTTTATATTTATTTTATTTTTTTATAAGTGTTGGAAAAAGCCACACTTTTTGGACCCTATAACTAAAAAATAATGGGGAATTCCAAAATTCTTGTAAGAGGAAAAAATTTTCAGCTCTTCTATTTGCATAACAATGTTGTAGATACCCTAGGTCCAAGTCCACCTCCAAATATCACTTTTGAGTCCTCTAAGTTTAGAATTTTTCATAGAGACACTTTTCTTCTCCTATGCATGCTCTACCTTTCTCTCATACAACATTTCTCTTACTTCTTTCATCTTCATGTTCAACTTTCACCTAGAAAACATGTTGTAGATAACAACGTTTAGAGAGAGAATATAAAAATTTTCATCCCTAGAGTTTGTTTGTATGCATAAATCTACCTAATTATTCATTTTAAAAATTATCCCCACATTGTATAATGGAATGTTCAAAATGAACTATTTCACTATCGAGAGGCCTATTATAATTCTTTTGTTGGGTATGTGTAAAAGTGCAAGAGACACACAAGATGCACACACAAGAAGCACAAATGAAGCAAGAAATGTGGACAATGGATGGTTGGAATAGCTCTCTCTATTGACGATGAAAAAAATTGGAGTAAGATCTGAATGATATCCCTAAGTACAATGTTTGCCACATTATCTTGTGTAGGCACATATACAAAATAAATATCTTCTGTATGAAGATGTTATCTCACATACTGATAATGCACCTCAATATGTTTGGTTTGTGCATGAAACATTGGATTTCATGTAACAGACAATGCAATTCCACTGTTAGTGAGAATAAGCACAGCAGCATCAATCTCCATGCTCCCATAGCTTGCTAATAAAGAGAAGTGTCAAATGCATCATTGGGATCCTCAACTAAGAACTTAAATCCTATCTCCACTGGTGTGGAAATTGGCTTGCAATCCTCAAAGTCAAAACATTGAATTAATTTTTCAACATATTTTGCCTGATGCATAACAATTCCCCCCTCAAAGGATACAAACTAGATGCCAAGATAGTAGCTCAAAAGACCAATATAAGTGAAATAAAAAATATGTTGCAAATTAGCCATAAGGATGTCAAGTTTTCCATCACATGACCCAGTCAAGAGTATGTCATCAATATAAAGATAAAACACTATAAGATCATCTTTGCATACATAGAATGTGCTTTCAATTGGACTACATGCAAAGCCAAGAGAAATCAAGTGCTTATGGAATTTGTCATACCATGCATGTGGACCTTGCTTGAGACCATACAAGGCTCCATGCAACTGACAAACCATATGCTCTTTCCCTTTCATGGCAAATCCAGGAGGTTGTTTCACATAAACCTCGTCTGCAAATTACCATTCAAGAAAGATTTTTTTATGTCCAACTGATGTACTTTCCAACCTCGTTGGGCATCCAATGCAACTCTTGTACGAATGGTATTCATGCATGAAGTAGGTGCAAAAATTTCCTCATAGTCAATACCATATTGTTTTGCATATCCTTTGGAAACCAATCTAGCTTTGTAGACATCAATGCTACCGCCTGACTTTCTCTTAACCTTGTAAGCCCACTTTGTACCAATGGCATTTTTTCCTTTTGGCAATTCACATAGCTCCCAAGTACCCTTCCTATGCATGGAATCCATTTCTGATTGTGTAGCACTTGTTCATTGTGGATTGTCACATGCCTCTTCAAAAGTAAGTGGCTCTTCATTAAATGTTATTTCCATAAGAGAAAAATCCACAAAATTACTTGATGTATGGCAAGAGCTTGACCTTGTTCTACCAAGTAAAGGTGCACTCAATTTGTTGTCCTACAAAGTTTGTTTCAGCCACTTTGGCATAGTTTATGCACTCTTGATAGACATGGATTCATTATGTAATACATTATCGATAGTGTATCATGCATGGGCTGAATTTCATGTCCATTTTCAGCCATATTTTGACACAAATGTTCAGCCATATGTGGCTAGAAATTTCTAGCACTTCCAACCATGTTTGAATGAAGATTTTCATCCATGTTAGGCTTTAAATTCTCTACATTTTTAGCTCTATTTTGCTAGAGCTTTGTAACCCTTTGAGCCTCAATTGACTTGTCTACATGGCCATAGTCAAGTGCACCATGACAAGATCTTTACTTCAATGAATGCTAAAATTTCATCTCACAATTTTTCACTCTGATGGCAATTTCGACTGCATGAATGGCTTTGAAATGGGTGTTAAATCCTAGTGCAACTAATGGAAATACTTCTTGGTTGTTGAAAATCATTGTTCTATGCTCTGAAATCAATTTCCACTATTAAAGTACATGTGCTGTGACGAGAAAAATCAAAATTTGAGAAGGAGTTGAGCCTACGCTGATACCAATGTTGGGTGTGTGTAGAAGTGCAAGAGACATGCAAGAAGCACACACAACAAGCACAAATGAAGCAAAGACACATAGAGAAGGTGAATGGCTAGAATAGCTTTCTCTTTTGATGATGAATAGAATTGAAATAAGAGTTGATTGATATTCCTGAGTACAAAGTACCTCCACATATGAGTGTAACATGTGTGTGGTAATATGCTAGAAAAACCTCTACCTAGCACTAGATTAAATAGTACCCATGTATAGGGAAAAGGTTCACATCAAAGCTACTCGAGGAACACATAAGTGTAACATCTTCCCCCCTTTAAGGACTCTATCCTCATAGTTGGGAAAAAGGATATTGTGCCTAAAAATCATTTAAGTTAACCCAAGTTGAATCTTCGACTGGATATGTGTGCCATTTTACCAAAATCGATATTATAGATTTATTTCTAAGTAATCTTTCTCTCCTATCTAATAATATTTTAGGTCCAAGCTCAAAAGAGCCATCATCTTTCAATGTATAATTGTCCTACAAAACATGAGCAACATTAGGTGCATATTTTTTAAGTAAGCTAACATGAAATACAAGATGCATATTTAAATATTCAGGCAATTCCAACAAATAAGCAAGAGATCTAATATTTTTTCAAAACTTTAAAAGGACCTACATATTCTTGAAAAAGTCTATGATCCTTCCCTAGAAACAAGTTAGATCGGTGAGGATTGAGTTTAAGAAATGCCATGTCATCTGTTTGAAATTCAAGTGTTCTTCTCTTCAAAATTCTTGAAATTCTTGGATGCAAACTCAATCAAGGGCAAATATGCACTCCAATTATCTTGCCTTTCATTCACATATGCAACATATATTCAAGTACCCCATTAACCCTCTCACTTTCCCCATCAGTTTGTGGATCGATGAGGCCATCTAAGAATAGTGAAACATTCTTAGCTTGTGTAGATAGCTCTAGGATTGGATATCTCTCTATGTATTTCTTGAATATACGTCTTGCTAACCTTATTATCTCTTGGGGCCTCTATTTGAAACTATGGATTAAAGATGAGACAATACTTTTTAGCCCACTTACGATTGGCATTCTCCCTGGTATCCTTCCATGTTCTTGTTTTCCTCTTACTGGGCTCTCTTGATTCACTTGACTCTATTGTTCAGCCGATTTAACTTATTTTAAAGCTTTTGCCCTAGTGACTGCTTGTATAAGAGCCATGCTAACACTACTTGAACTTGAATCCACCACTAAGCCTACCACATTAATGGGTGTAACCTTGGGCACACTAGAGGGGTTCCTTGGACAATCTCTTGGGAGATGTTCTTTGCCAGACTCAAGACAAAAGCCTTGTATTGTGATGTTTTGTCCTTATCCCAGAGACGGTGGGTGGGGACATTCACAAATGAAATGGTCAGCCTGACATCTAAAACATGGTCCTCTAGGGGCTTGTGGTCTAGCTTGTCTCACTTGGGGCCTGGGGTTAGGATTCATGTACATGACATTGGAGAACTCTGGCTCCCAATTCGGTTCCATAGGTAGTGCCTCATATTGATATGGATGAGGTCTCACTATGCTCAAGTGATTCTGTGTAATAAGCTCGTGGACTATCTTCATGGGTGTAATCAGAAATTTGAGCATGAGGGTCATTTTCAAAGATCAAAGGGGTCATTGGCACCAATGCTCTATTAGGCTTCTCCTCTGCCACTGCATACTAAACTAGGATCACATAGGTAGGAGGTGGCAGTTGGTTTCCTAGGATAGGTTGTGGCCTATATGGTGCCTAATATTGCTATTGGTATTGAGGTTGATATTGTTGTTGTGGTCTATAATATGGTTGTTGGTATTGGTTTTGGTCTATAATATGGTTGTTGGTATTGGTTTTGATACCTACCATGTTGGTAAGGTTGCTGATAAGTTTTTTTGACAGCCTACCTATTGTATGGACAATCTTGAGTTGTATGGTTCGTGTATTTTCTCTCAATAGTGCAATATTGGTCACTAGGGTTTCCTTGGGATTGAGTCCTGATCGGGCAAACATTAGCCATGTGGTCTCCTCCACATGTATAGCATCTTTTCACTGATACCATTCTAGGTGTTTATCTACTTTGAACTCTTAGCTTCTTGGCAACTTGCTCAACTATCTCATCTATGTCAGTGGAGATTCTGGAAGTATGACTAGTAGAACTATCAAAATCCAAAGTATGACTAGTAGAACTATCAAAATCCTTATAGATTTTGGACAATTCTAACTCCTCACCCAAGTTGTCTTCTATGTCGATACACATTCTCAAGCATTGATCTAGGGTGGTTGGCTCCTTGAGATTTACATATGATCTAAGTTTCCTGGTTAGAAGTCCATCTAAAAACAAGGAAACTTGTTTTGCTTGTGTAGATAATTCAGGTGTGGGCATCTTTGCATGTATTGCTTAAATCTATGTCTCGCTAGGCAAACTGTTTCTTGCGGTGTCTACTTGAAGCTCTGGATCAAGGATGATGTGTTATGCCTGATGCCACTCTTGGAAAATTCTACAATGAATGCTTCTAGTAGTTGACATATGTTTTGGTAATTGTGACTGTTTAGGGGGTTGAAATCAAGCTAAGGCAATACCCTTGAGGGTCAAACCAAATGCCTCAAACTCGGTGAACAAGTCCTTGACATGTTCAGCTCTTAACACTTGTTTGAACTTGGCCACGTGATCATAAGGATCTCCTGACCCATCAAAGTAGTTTTTCATTATCTTGAACACTTGAGAGGGTCTAGGGGTTCTTGGGTACTCTCGGGGTCGAGGCAACAAAAAATCATGCTCATCTCTTTGATGCCTATGTGCTCTATGTCTCTCTCTTTCAGGCCTTTCACTTTCAAGTCCTGATCTATCTCTGCCCGTAGTGTGTACAAATCTGACCTCAGGTCTCTCTCTTGTTCATTCTTGTTGTGCTTCATGAGCTTGGGATGATCCTGCTCCTTAGAGGCCTTGGGAAACATTAGATCTTGGTGGAGGGAAAATCAATTTGCCCTGCCAAGTGTATGCATGCCTTTCATGCTCTGTTACCATGAATACTCTCTCCGATGTATTGTCTAAATAGACCACTTTTCCAGGGGTATCAAGATCTTTAAATTCATATATCATCACATTTCCTACTTTGCTAGGTTGATCAATCTTAAACCTACAAAAAGCTTCATCTGTTTCCCTATTCCAGAACAATTCTACACTTTTGTTATCCACGGGAATCCATTCTGGTGATAGTATTCTGGTTAAGACCTATTTGCCTCTAGGGGTCTTGGGTTCTCGTCCTAGGTTTCCTTACTCTAGGTCTCCTATCTCGTTCTCGGGAATCATATTTCCAAAATCATATGTCCTGTCTGGAATGCTCGTAACCACATACGTGGTTCCTTGCTTGTCAATGTATGAGCCCTCATCGAGTTTGACCACTACATGGTCAAGTCCAAAGGGTTGATCAAGATTTTTGAGTTGGACAACTAATCACCTCAAACCATCCTCATAGATGTGTGCACCTAATCAATTGGTCCTAATATACTCCAATTGTGTCTTATAGGGACCTTTTGATGTCTATAAATAGGCAGTGTTTGAGCTACCTGTGGGTCTCTCCATGCTAAAAGAAATTTTTGAATCACTTGTTTTTGAACTTAGCACGTAGGGATAATCACTAAGTTGTTGTGGCCACAACCTAGCTGTGTGATTGACACTAGCTTCAGATGATCTGATGTTTTATCTATCCCAGCCTAGGTGTCTATCTGACCTAAGGTTCATAAGCTTTGTCTATTAATCCCAATTTTCCCAAGTACAACCACATTGCAATATGCTTTTGAATTAGTTACTTATTCTTTTATAGATTTCTCTGGTATAACCTTGGTTGATCGTCGTTAGGAGAACTTGAGTTTTATCGCACTTTGAGATGTGATCAATCCACTTAAGTCCTTTTTCTTTAGGGTTTATCGCAACAATATCCAAATTTATGCTTGAACTTGAGTAGTTAGGGTTTCTTGTACTTGTGTCGTGCTTATTGCAGCCCTAATTAATCAATATCACTACTTGTATTAAGTATGAGCTAAGAATTGATTGAGGGGGTTAAGAATGATTCCAACCTCAAGTTCCTTCTCCCTTGATCGCACTTGAATACTCCGGATAAATGTTCCCAAACTTGCAATGCACTTGCCACCTTGCTTTGACTCCTTTGAATGGCTCTCAATAGACCTACAAATGTTCTAAGGTTAGATCAAGCTTTAACTCTAATTTATTTGACAGACAGTTTGATTCAAGTATTTTTAAAGACTCTTTTTCCACCTTTGTATAGCTCAAAATCCTTTGGAGCTCCCTTGGCTTCCCAATCCCATCTGAAGTTCAACTTCAAATTACCCTATCTAATGAGCTTTCCAACGCACTCTAGAGCTAAAAAAATGGATTTTGGATGAAAAACTTATGTCAAATCAGGCTTCTAGGGGTCAAAGCAGACAAACAGGATGTGTCAAAGAATTGTGATTTTTTGAGAGTGAGACCACCAGAAAGTCGCGATTTTGTGAAAGCCAAAAGCCCAAAAGTTGCAATGTTTTGCCCAACAAGTATCCAAACAGTCATGAATTTCTCAAAGAATGGATGGTAGAAAGTCGCGATTTTCTCAAAGTTGCCTTCCAAAGAGTCGCGAATCTCTCAAATATGAGTTTCAAGAAGTTGCGATTTTCTCAAAATGGGATTCCAAAAATTCACAATTTTCTCACACATAGCAAGTCAAAAAATTCGTGAATTTTTCACACTTAAAGAACCAAAAATTTGCGATTTTCTCACACATAGAAAGTCAAAAAGTCACGATTTTCTCTAAACTCGATCGCATAAATTTGTGATTTTCTCAAAATTTGGATGGCAAAAAGTCACAAATTTAACTTTGAGTGCAAAAAGCCACGATTTTCTAAAAAATGGGTTTGCGGAGAATCACGATTTTCGCAAAAAATAGATAGCAAAGAATCACGAATTTCTCAAAAATGGCTTCCAAAGAGTTGCGAATCTCTCAAAATTTAATTGGAAAAAGTGGCAATTTTTTCTTCAAGTTGAACCCAGAAAGTCCCAATTTTTTGAGTAAAAAATCCAAAGATTCATGATTTTATTGAGAGTCAAAAATCAAAGAATCACGATTTTTTCCATGCTTAGAAAGCCAAAAAGTTGCAAATTTCTCAAACTTAGAGAGCCAAAGAATCGTGATTTTCTCAAACTTGGAGAGCGAAAGAATCGTGATTTTCTCAAACAGAGAGCCAAAGAATCACGATTTTCTCAAACTTAGAGAGCTAAAGAATCACAATTTTCTCAAACTTAGAGAGCCAAAGAATCATGATTTTCTCAAACTTAGAGAGCCAAAGAATCACAATTTTCTCGAGAAATTAAAAAAAAAATGAAATTTCCAAAAAGTTGCGATTTTTTTGCAAAAAGTCACGATTTTATGAGAATTTTGGTGAGAATTTCAAAATCAAGCACCAAGGCCTGCGCATTGTGTAGAAGGTCGTGAAAAGCTCAGAAACTCACAAACATAAACACTTTACCTCTCTTTTTCTCTCTCGCACAGCCACAAATGAAAAATAAGGTGAAAATAGTGCCTATATCTTCAAAAAATGAAAAATTTCTATGAAGATGAAGGTGGGAGAAAATGATGGTGATAATGATGATGAAAATCAAGATGGAAAATAAAAAACTGAGCAGAAAATGACTATTTTTTACCTTTCAACATCATGAATCTACAATCTTACCATCACAACGCTCGTCCTCGAGCAACGCTCCTCGATAATGGTGCCAAAATTCGGTGTAGCTCAAGCATGAGTACCACCTCCTTTACTTGTCAATCTACGGAGACGATCGTGAGCAGTTGTGGTGGACAAATGTGAGTGACAAGCACATACATGCACACACACACACACACACGCACACAAGGAAAGATCAAAGAGAGGAACAATGGAAAGCTTCATTTGCACAAGAACTCTCTTACAAAACCTTCAATCTCTACTAAGACAACTCTCTAACAAGCTACTAAGAAGCTAGCGTCAAAAATTAGCTCTCTAGCTCTTTTATAGTTTTTTGACTAGTTTTGGCCCTGTCCGGTCTAGTTAAAAATAAGGTTCCAGGGCTTATTTGAGGGCTCAAAGAGAGTCTAAAAATTATGAAAATTGGTAGGTAAATACTTCGAATACTCATGAAGCTTGAGAACTCCTTGGCTTGAACAAAATGGAGTTGAAAAAATGTGAAATGATATTTACAATGGTTTTTAGTGATAAAAATCATTGTTTTTATAGGGATTTCTTCTAAAAATTTGACATACACTTCTTGGAGTTCCCTACATGCTCCCTCCTCTTGTGTGTCCACTTCTTTGACGTGTTCCTGCACCTTGTGCTTGACCTTGAGTGCCAACAAATACATACCGTAAATTGTGCCTTCTATCCTCCTTTGAGCCAACTCAATAAACATCATTGAAGCCTTTATCTTTTAATTCATGCTCATAAGGATATAATAATACTTGATTCATTGTATGCTTGACATATGTAAGTACTCTTCTAGCTGCATTCAAATGATAATTAGTAGATGCATTTAGAATTTGGGAAATGATACCTGCAACATACACCAAGTTTAGATTAGTGATTGTGGAATAATTCAAGCTCTTAATTATACTTCTATACAAATTAACATCTTCAATTGGTTGCACTTCACTTGCACATATCTTTGTGTTTGGATATATGGATTGTGTGAGTAGATTGCATCAATTTATTCCAAAATTGTACAATAAATCTAGCAAATAGTTTCTTTGGGCTATATATGTTCATTCCGTCATATAGATTGCTTTAATCTTAGGCAAATATTTGAGAATTCCAAGTTCACATATCTTTAATTCCTTCCCATAATTATCCTTGATTGTCCTTATACCTGCATCCCCACTTCTTGTTATAATTGGACTATTTACATATATACATATGTAGACTAACTTTCCTCCTCTCTTGAGGTATAAAGAAGGTCTTGTATTACTTGATTGATATCCATACCTACAAAGATACTCAAAATGATTTTGGTTTTGAGTCCTTGTATTGGGCGATTTGGAAACTTCCTATGCAGTTAGAAGCATAATTTGGAATTTTTGAAGTTCTTCTATATTCTTCTCAAATTTGCTCACCTATATAGTGACCCACCTAAATAATTACTTAGAGAATATGTAGAGCTAGATCTCGATACTTAACTCAACTTGATAGGACTTTATTAGGTAACCAACAAGATAAAAAACATACAAAATTGGTTCCTAAAATAGGAAAAGCATTCAATATAAATCAAAAATAGAAACTACTCGTTACATACATAGGTAGTGAGATATTCGAGCCTGAACTTGGGATTTAAGCAAGTAGAGACTTGATCACACTAATGGCTTGCTTGATTGAGTCTAACATTCTAATCACTCACTAATACATGTAAGGAACACACATAATTATACAAAGAGTTTTGATGCAAGCCTAATATAAACAAGAATACTTCAATGTTGGAGTTTGAGGTCTACGGAAGCACACGAACAGCACAAGGAAGAAGAAGAATCTTGGAGCACAACACACAATACTGAATGTATTACCACAAGAACATACAAAGATAAGTAACTCATTAGGGCAATAGGCATATATACAAGCCGAGGGAAAAAAACCTCCTAAAGAGGGAAAAGAGTGCCCCGGTAGTCCTAGTGTGTTCACACACATCACTACCTAAATATATCGACAAATCCCCACTGGGAGTGATGCAATGAACAAGGAGTTGGCACTCATGTATAAGGAAGTGCCAAGATATGTGGGATCAATCCACAAAAGGAAGTAAGCCCAAAGCTTTGTGGAAAGCTTCAAACTTCTCCCAAGGTAGAGCCTTCGTGAAAAGGTCTGCAATGTTCTCCTATGTGGGCACATATGCCAAGCTGATCTCTCTAGCAAAGAACCTCTCCCTGAAATAATGATAATGCACCCCAACGTGCATAGTGCAAGCATGGAACACAGGTTCCTCACAACTACCAATGCGCTCTGACTGTCAGTGAAGATGATGGCGACAGAAGATTGATCAACACCCAAATCAGCCATAAAGTATTTGAGCCACACACTCTCAACAGTCGTTGTGAAAGCTACCCTATACTCAGTCTCACAAATGGAAGCGGCCACAATAGGCTACTTCTTGCTCAACTAAGATATACATGAGCTACCAAGCATGAAGCAAAAACCACTAGTGGACACACAAGTCTCATAGCATAAGTAAATCAAGCATCCAATAGCCTGCTGATAGAGAACAACATCAAATGCATCTCAAGCATCATGAAGACTCAATCTTAAACTTATCTCCATAGAAGTGGCAATAGTTTTGCAATCTTCAAGGCCAAAACATTGCAATAATGTGTCAATATATTTTGTTTGACACAGAGATATTCCGCCATCAACTTGCATAAATTGAATGCCCAAATAATGATGCAAATGGCCCAAATCTGACATCTCAAATGAAGCATGCAAATCAGCCTTAAAATCAGCAATATGCTTCTCATGAGGACAAGTGAGCAACATGTCATCAACATAGACAACAATGATCAGAAGCACATCATTTGCACGCTTAACATATAAGGTGCATTTAGTTGGACAGTTCTCAAAACCATGTGCAATTAGATAGGCATGTATCTTTTCATACCAAGCATGTGGTGCTTGCTTTAAACCATATAATGCCTTCTTCAACTTGCACACTTTGTTTTCATGTCCTTTCTGCACAAAGCCACGGGGCTGAAAAACATACACTTCTTCATGGAAGTCACCATTCAAAAATATAGTCTCCATAGTACATGAAAGTAATGGCTGAATAGCATCTTCCACAAAAACAACATCATGGCTAACCAAAATGCATTTAGTGTGTGGATGATACAGACAATATTTTGATATATTTAGGTAGTGATGTGTGTGAACACACTTTACATACGCCTATTTCCCTAATGGGTCACTTATCTTTGTACATTTTAGTGTTAATACATTCAGCATTGTGTGTTGTGCTCCAAGCTTCTTCTTCTTCCTTGTGTTGTTCCTGTGCTTCTGCAAACGTCTAACTCCAACAATTGGTATTAGATCAAGTCGTCGCTTGATCTAGGGCATCGTCAACACCTCTCCGATCACAATCTCAAAATCACACAAAATTTGGTGGGATAAAACAATCCAAGTAGCCAGGCACCACTCAAGTAGTGAAAGATGTGCTTAACCACCTACCAATGCTTGACACTTGGGCAATGCATAAACCTACTCATCTGTGAGACAACAAACTGCATATCAAGCCGATTTATGTGTAAGTAAATCAAGCACCCCACAATCTATTGATAGAGAATAACATCAAATGCATCTCCACCATCATGAAGACTCAACCGTAAACCTATTTCCATAGGAATGGCAATAGGTTTGCAGTCTTTGAGGCCAAAACGCTATAATAATGTGTCAATATATTCTTCTTGACATAAAGCTATTCCGCCATCAACTTGCATAAACTCAATGCCCAAATAATGATGCAAATGCCCCAAATCTCAAATGAGGCATGCAAATCAACCTTAAAATTAGCAATATGCTTCTCCTAGAACCAATGAGCAACATGTCATCAACATAGACAACAATGATCAGAAGCACATCATTTGCATGCTTAACATATAATGTGCTCTTAGTTGGATTGTTCTCAAAACCATATGCAATCAAGTAGGCATGTATCTTTTCATACCAAGCACGTGAAGCTTGGTTCAAACCATATATTGTCTCTTTCAACCTGCACACTTCTTCATGTAGGTCACCATTCAAAAATGTACTTTTAATGTCCAATTGATGTACATTCCAACCATGATGAGCTGCAAGTGCAGAGATGCTATGAATAGTAGTCATTCGGCATGTGGGAGCAAAGGTCTCATCAAAATCAATGCCTCTTTTTTTAGCATAACATTTTGCAACAAGCCTAGCCTTATACCTGTCAATTGTTCCATCAAGCTTACACTTTAGCTTGTATACCCACTTAATGCCAATGGCCTTCTTGCCAGGAGGTAAATCACATAAAGACCAGGTACTATTTTTCATAATAGCATCATGTTTTGATTGCATAACAACCATCCATTTTTTTGAATTTTATGCTTCATCAAACGAAACACGCTCATTCTCATAAAAAAGACTAGAGGCAGTCGAAGCATAGCAATCTGATGCAAAAGAAGCACTATGAGAGCTTGAACAAGTACAACATGATAGAGGTGCATCTATTTTCTATCTTGCAAAGTCTGCACCAGCCATTTGGGCTTAGATTTTGCCTCCTCTATATCAATCCTCTCATCAACACATGCATCATGTAAATCTGCATCAGAAATTGAATGATTTGCATCATTAAATGAAACCTGTAAAGACTGAGAAATTGCCTCATTTGGACTAGCACTTGATTGTCCACCTGTAAAAAGAGGCAAAAAAATATCATACACATCTTTGGAGCTAATTAATGTCTCCTTGGTACATGAAAGTAATGGCCAAATTGCATCTTCCATAAAAACAACATCATGGCTAACCAAAATGTGTTTAGTTTGTGGATGATACAGATGATAGTCTTTGCTTTCAGAACTATACCCAACAAAAATACATTTCACTTCTTTATCATCCAATTTTGTGCGTTGTTGTTTAGGCACTAGTGCATATACCAAACAACCAAAGACATACACATGAGCAACAGATGGCTTGCGACCATGCCAAGCCTCATATGGAGTGATAGACTGTAATGCTTTAGTGGGACACTTGTTAAGTACATATGCTACACACATAATAGCCTCAAGCTAGAAACTATGTGGTAAAGCTTGACTCTTGACCATACATGTTGCCATCTCCATGAGTGATCTGTTCTTCCTTTCTACAAATCTGTTCTATTGAGGTATGCACGGCACTGTACACTGATGTTTTATCCCGCATTCAACCAAAAATGCATTAAAATCAGAAGACATATATTCCTCCCTTGATCAGAATGAAGGGTGCCCATTTTACATGCTCACAGATTTTCAACCGAAACCAGAAACTATTTGAAGCACATAAACATTTTGGAATTTTCTTTCAATGGATATACCCATGCATGCCTGGAAAAATCATCAATGAAAATCACGAAGTAAAGATAGTTCCCAAAAGAAGGTGTTTGCATGGGACCACAAACATCATTGTGAACAAGCTGCAATTTCTGAATAGCTCATACCGAACCATCTTTTGGGAAGGAGGAACATTGAATTTTCCCCAAAATATAGCCTTCACATACATGTTTACCAGGTGCCTCAAGTTTTGCCAGAGAGGACACCATTTAAGATTTCTATAGAATTCAGATGACCAAAGCATGCATGCCAAAGCTTTGCATCTGACATAGCCTAAGAATCTTGAATTACAAATGCAAAATCATTTAGAGATTTTGCATAATCTATGAACTTATACAACCCATGACATGAAATAATAGAATTAATAATGACGTTGCCATTTGACAGATCATGAATTGCACATCTGTCATCAATAAATTTCACAACCAAGCCGATATTGGTTAATATTAAAACTTATAAAAGATTTTTCTTGATCCCTATCACAAATAAAGCATCTGACAATGTAAAATAACCACCATCAACGATAGTCAGAATGATCTTACCAACTCCCATGACAAGATAAGAGGAGTTTTTGGTGCATGTGACAGTATTCTATGTAGGGACAAGCTCAAGTGAAGTGAAGAAACTACACTGCAAGGTAATATGTTTGGTTGTCCCACTATCAAAGTACCAAACATCCGAGTCTACTAAAGACATACACTGTTCATGAGAAGATAGGCCATAACTGCAAACAATAGTAAATGCGCATTCTTCATTCTACCCAAGATTTGCATACTCTGATTTGGGTGTAGAGACCTCTGCAACAACCATTCCAACCTCTTTTTTCTTTGCCTCTTTTGTAGCCAATCTTGGACAACTCTTTATGACATGATCATTTCCTTTATAGTATTTGCAAAATAGTTGCTTTTCTGTTTTCTTATCGTCTTTGTCATCCTTGTTTGATTGTGTAAAATTAGTAGATTTTTGCTTACTAATATATGAGCTCCATTTACCTTTGCCCTTTTGACTAGTGAGGAAAGCTTGATCTGCAATACACATAATGGAATTGTTCTACCTAGATTGATCTTCTTGCAACAAAAGAAAGAGTAACTCCTTAAATGTTAAGGCATTTGGATTGTCTTTCATCATCAATCGAAGAGTAGAAGCAAAACTTTGATATGAACTTGAAAGACCATTTAGAATAGACTGCACAAGTGAACTATTTGGAAAGAATTCATCAGCAGAAATCAATTGCTCCTTAAAATCTTTGATCTTTGTCGAAAAATGACCCATGGAATCTCATTCATTCATGTGCTCACTCTCCAAATGTTTTCGGACGTAAGCAACATGAGCCTCATTCCTTGCCCCATATAAAGTGGTAAGTGTATCCCAAGCATCCTTTGCTATTTTGTAGGAGCGAATGTGAGGAATAATGGTGCATTTGACAGAGAAGGCTATCAACGCATGTTTCTTAGCATCTCTATCATCCCAAAGAATTTGCTCTATAGTAGGTGTAGTAGGAACCACAACACGAACAGGAACCTGAAGAACATCATCTTCAATGCCATCCGCATCACCTTCAGTAATTGTATTTGCAGATGCAGTAGGACGTTTTTCAACACCCTACACAATATTCCATAGTTCGTTTGTGACCAATACATGCTGCATCATATATGCCCATAATAGGTAATTGGTACCATCCAACTTATCCTCAATAGCCAACATACGAAATCGATCACTGCTCTCAGCCATGGCCACTTACTAAAATACCCTCATGCAAAAGAATAGTTGTATCTCAAAAAGTTGAACAAAACTACTCTGGTGAGTTCTGCTAAACATGTAGCAAACTTTGAGGAGCTATTACTGGGGAACCAAAACATGTATATATGTTTGGCACAAAATTGCATAGGCATTGCGATAGATCGTTTGGAGGTCGAAACAATCTCAGATCATGATTTCAACGCCAACACCTCAAAACCTGGGGAATTTGAAGCTACTTGTCGAATATCAATACGAACCTCACGCACGAAGGCTAATGCTCGAACGACCTTATCTTTCTCTCTCTCCATTAAAAAATGGCCTCTCACATGGGTGCCTTATGGCACTCATGTGAGAGCCCACACATGCTCTAGTCAAAGGGTGGGTTCACACACCCACTCCCTAAGTCCACAAGGCAACCATACAACATTTCGTTTCCCTTAAATCCATTTTCCTCCTCAAAAATGGTGTTGGAAGTCCTAATGAAAGAAAGAGAGAGATGTACTATGATAAGTACTCCCACTAAACCCCATGTATCCGATGTACATGGCCATATCTGCATGGTGTTTCCCCCTTTCCTTCCCCTTAACAAGAACCTTGGGAAGGCAAAATAAATGTGGGAAACCGTTTCTGAAGGGTGCTAACCCCCTCCCATGTAGCACTATCTTCTAAACTATCTTTCCACTTTAATAGGCACTCTTTATATATGTGACTCCTCATCTGTTTCTCTTGATTGCGTAATATCCTCTTAGGCTCATGTGGAATAGATTAAAAAGAAATAGGCTTTACTACCTTAATGTCTGGGATGAGATTGTCATATTTACCCAGTCTCTTCTTAAGCCGGCTAACATGAAATACTCAATGGATTTGTATACTCTCTAGAAGTTGGATCTGGTAAGCCATCTTTTCTATTCCCTCTGGTATTGGGAATGGTCCACAATACCTAGGAGATAGTTTTGGACAAGGCCTCATCTTCATGGTTTCAGGTAGACGAAACTTTAAGATAGACTTGCTCTTCTAACTTAAAGTTGATTTCTCTCCTTTGAGGGTCCGCATAGGGTTCTAGCACTATCCCGAGCTCTCCTAATGCTATCCTTAGCAAGCCTAAGCATATTGTTCATGTCTTCCAAGAAGTCCTTTGTAGCTTGGACTTTCTCATACTAAAATCCTATTGCATAAGGAGTTCCTGGCTTAAGCACATACATAAGCATAAATGGACTATGCCCAATGGAAGAGCGTTTGGTGCTAGTATATCAAACTCTAATATAGGTAAGTACATTCCCCAATTACATATGTCTTTCATTTACATATGCTTGAAGCATATCTTCTAGGATTGTTTAACACTCTTTGTTTGCCCATCTATTTGTGGATACTCCGACATGCTCATTCTAAGTTTAGTATCCAACATCTTGAATATTGTGCTCCAAAAGTCACTAGTAAACATCCTATCTCGATTTGAAACAATGTCTAATGGAAGACCATATAAACGATATAGGTTCTCAACAAACAACTTAGCTAACTCAAGTTTCTTCATTATACTATGTGTCAGAATAAACCTAGACATTTTGGTTAACCTATGCATGATTACCCAAACTGATTCATGCCCTCTCTGTGTCTTACGCAATCCTACTATAAAATCCATGGAGACACTCTCCCACCTCACATTGGGAATATCCAATGGGTGGATTAAACCTCCTATCCTCAATCTCTCAGCTTTATTGACTTGGCGTTTGGTGCATTTAAACACATACTCTAGGATGTCCTTATGAGGTCAAGACCAATAAAGCTACCTCTTAACAAGATCATAAGTCTTGTTAAATATTGGGTGTCGCACACTAGGTATCTCATGACACTCATGCAATATATTCCATCTCATCTCAAAATCTCTAGAGACACACACCTTACATTTATACAACAAATATCTATCATGGATATTGTAGTTCTTCCACTTGAATCCTTCTTGAGTACTTGTCAATACTCCATCGTCAGTCGAAACCCATATATTAGGATCTCCTTTCTCTATGGCTTCCCAAATCTTGGTATATGCAAGATTTCCCTTTGATGCATTCAAATAGCTCACTAGTGATCTGATTAAAACTTAGTCTATTGAGCATAGGCATGCAAGTAAACGACTCAGCCACCACATTAAATTTTCCCTTCCTATACCTAAGCTCATAGTCAAACTCTTGAAGGGACTCTGTCTAATGGGCCTTACGATCTTTAAGGTATGTTTGCTTGAAGAGAAACTCAATACTCTCTTAGATTGGAGAGTATTAAGGTATGTTTGATTGGAGAGCCACTGAAGATCTATTTGATTGGAGAGCCACTTAGTATATTAGAATATCATCCAAAAAGTCTACTAGAAACTTCCCTCAATATGGCTTAAAACACTATCCATGGGCTTCATGAAAGTGGCAAGAGTATTGATGAGATCAAAGGGCTTCACCAAAAAATCATAGTGTCCACGTTTGTCCTAAAAGCAGGCTTAGGGACATCATCTACCCTAATCTTGATCTGATGATATCCTAACCTAAGGTGAAGCTTGATAAAATACCTAGATTGATGTAACTAATCAAATAGGTCTTCCAACCTAGGCATTGGAAACCTAATTCTTATTGTTACCTTGTTTGGTGCTCTATAATCATAGTTACACTTGTTCGAAAGACGAGTAAAAACATATGATCTGTACGATGACAAAATTGATTATGGGTTCCCACTTAAAACATTTAGAGGTTTTTTAATATTTTATTATATCTTATTCTTAATCTTCTCCTTAGTGACTAGTGACTCATGAGCATTATGGTGAAATAGGAATCTCAATACATTGTGTTTCATACATTTGACATTGATGATTGAAAACTTCATACTTGCATGTGTTCATAGTGTTGTCACATGTGGTGATATGAGTCATGAGATGTTCTATAAAATCTATTTTTTTTTTTTGCACATTGAATGTCTTTGTGAAATTTAAATTAGGGGCCATTGCATATGCAGTTTGTCTCATAATTCATTGAGTAGTATTGCTATTTTATGTTGATAAATTTTGATAGTGATGTGTGTGAACACAATAGGACCACTGGGGTAGTTTTTTCCCTCTTTGGGAGGTTCCCCCCCCCCCTTGTATATATGCCTATAACCCTAACGGGTTACTTATCTTTCTTCATTCTCATGGCAATACATTCAATATTGTGTGTTGTGATCCAAGCTTCTTCTTCTTCCTTGTGTTGTCCGCATGCTTGCGCAGACCTGAAACTCCAACAATTGGTATCAGAGCAGGTCTTTGATCATCTAAGGCATCGTCGACACCCCTTCGATCATAGTCTCAAAGTCCCACAAAAATTTGTGGGCATACTCAGGGCAATTAGGAGTTCAAAACTGCTTCACTTTGTATTCCAAATTGAAAACAAAGGAGATGATTGGGAGATTACATTATTTTTTCATTATCCATATGTTAGGAAATAAAAAATACTAAAATATTACATCTATAGAAAAGAATATTATTAGGAAAGGTATTAAAAACATAGCCAACGATGTATGTGCACATAACTACTCTAATACTAGTGAAGGGGCCTCATAACATGGACTAAAGTTTTGATGGCATATGTGATCTCTATACCTACACACATAGACCCGTAGAAAATGAAAAAAACTAGATTCCAAGAGAAAAGTACATAGGTACATAAGTTTCACAATAGGTGGTCTCAATATACTGTGTGGTTAACAAGCCCATTGTATGTTTTATTAGGATAAGCATTCAAAAAAAGGACATAAATGATAAGATTAAACTTCGAAGTCCATAAACATGATAATAGAGAGTGCCATAAACATGTTTCTAGATTTTTTCCCATAAACAAGAGCTATTTAAAGCACGTATAATACTTCAAACTTTTCCTTGAGTGGATACATCATGCATGCCTAAAAATTCATCTATGAATTGATGAACTATATATAGGTTACAAATACAATGTTGAAATAGGATCACATACATCTTTGTGAACAAGTCATAACATATGCTTAACTCTCGCTATACCATATTTAGAAAAGGAAGAGTGCTTCACCTTGTTCAACATACAACTCTCAAATACATGCTTAGAAAGTTCCTTAAGTTTAATCAAGGAGGATACCATATCAAACTTTTTTACACATAGAAAACTAAAAAAATAATAATTTTTGCATATGAAATGGCATGCCAATCTTGAAGACTATATGCAAGATCATCCACATATTTGCCATGGTTTTTGAGTTTCTATAATCCACAAAATAGCATACCAGATGCAATAATCATTGATAAATTTCATTAGAGAGGTCATGAAAAAAATTCATTGATAAATTTCAATATAGCCCAATTTATTTATTCCACGCATAAAAAGGAATCGCTAATGTAAATGTATTTCCATTAGGAAGGAATTGCTAATGTAAATGTATTGCCATTAATAGGATAAACGGAGTCTCTTGCACATGTGATAGCATTTCCATTATGGGGAAGCCTTAAGTGAATTTAAGTAGATGTATTGAGAGGTAATATGCTTAGTTTTATCATTGTAATATGGAAGACAATGAAGTAGATGTATTGAGAGGTAATATGCTAGACAATGAAGCCCATTGCAAACATACAATGATCATGAGATGATCAATCATAACTACATTGTTTAATGAATGCACATTCTTCATTTTGTGCAAGCTTAGTAGACTCAATCTAAGAAGTAAAGGCCTCTACAATAACCGTTTTATCCTATTGTAAGGCTAACAATCTTTATAACATGATTATGAGCCTTACAATACCTAAAAGATTGTTGTAAAAGCAAAAATTTGATAAGAATAAATGAAACCAATAAGGACAATATGCACAACTTAATTCTTTGGAAAAAAGTCATCCATAAGGACCAATTTCTCATTTAACTTTTTTTATCTTTGTAAGAAAAGTGTCCATAGAATCACAATCATTCATATGCTCACTTTCCATCTATTTCTAAAAGTTAATCTTTGGTGCTACGGCCTACCTCGCTCGCTTAGAAGTGTGAGTCTCATTTCTTATTTGATACAATATTGCAAGAGCCAAGCACTCTCAATTGCCGTACATCTCTACTATCTCATCAAAGTTGCTCTATAATAGTTGGGGGTGCTAGGGCTACACTTGGTATAGTCAAAATAGGGATTGCAAGAGGATTGGAAATAAGAAGTGTACCAGATGTAGAACTTGTAGCATCTCCAAAACCTTGTGCATTAGCTATATTTTGAGTGATTCTACTAGGAATATTAGAAAAAATTACCTGTACTTTAAAAAATTAGAAAAAATTACCTCTAAGATTTATTTTTTTCAAGAAATATCACTATTAACGATCCAAAGTGTATATGTAAAAAATAACTACTGTGTTACATGTCGAGATTCAGGTTCCACTATCAAGGGAGAAGAACATTGGTAAAAAAGCTACACCTACTCACGACTTTAGCATACACACACCCATATATAGCATACACACACCCATATATACACACACACATATATATATATATATATATATACATATATATATATATATATATATATATATATATATATATATATATATATATATATATATATATATATATACACCCATATATATATATACACCCATATATATATATATATATATATATATATATATACACCCATATATATATATATATATATATATATATATATATATATATATATATATATATATATGTGTGGGTGTGTGTGTATGCTAAAGTCGTTTGAGGCATCAAATTTAAACACTCGTTGAGACTCGAGATGAAGGCCATATCCAAATGCCAATGGACACGTTAGGAAAAAGTACATGACAGCGGAATACAGATCATTACTGAGGAAGCCGTACCATCTGTTTGGAGAACAGAATCTGATCAGAGGGGATGCGGATTTGCGGGCGATCCTCGCTTCTCCACAGTGTGCATCTGTGCGATCCTCTGATCGTGCCCGAAGAAATGCTTCATCGGCTCCGCAACTGATGATCCTGCCTCTACTTGCATTCTGTGTTCAACCATCTATGTTCCCGATCCTTTTATGCTGCATTACGCGTAGTTATCCATAGGCATCGGAACATCTGTGGTTTTTTGGATTTCTTCTCTGGTATCTTTTCATGCCAGTAGCGACGAATTCCCATGGGAACCAGCGATCAGTTAGTCACGCCACGTGGTGTCGACAGGGCTGTGTCAGAACCGGCTTTGAAAGTAATGGCTGACATAGAAAAGCAAGATACCACAGAATTCAGAGAAGATGGTGATACGGTAGTTGCTCGATTAGGATCGATAGGAAACTCGAATCCCCCAAGGAAGCGCAATAGTAAGATGGGTGCACTTGCGCTTATTGCTAGATTCAAATCCTCCCTCTCGAATAGAAGAATGAGCAAACGGCACAGAAACTTGTCACTTGCGATTCAAGACATCCGGGATTGGAAACAGCAGCATCTGGTTGAAGAATTTCGAAAACTATTATTTACTGAAGACCTTCTACCTCCTCAACATGACGACTACCACACACTTCTGAGGTACTAAAATTTGGGAAACAGTGTATCACCTCTCCACGGACTTGTCCTTTGCTTGATGTATCAAAGGCATCATTTTATTTATAAGCTCTACGGAGAGGGTTGTATGCTGAAATCTCCTCTTTCTGGGCCGATGAACATCCGCTCTCATCAAGTATCTACAACTGCAAAAGTGTCTTTCACATGAGCAGGGTTTTGCATTTTTTGAGCCACATGAGCGCGCTTCATGTGGCCATTTACACAATCTCAACGTAAACTAAATATACATGATATTTTATATGCAAATAATCATTGAATACTAGATTAGCTTTTCAGAGGAACTCATGTATATGACGTGCTTACGTGTGTGTATACATACACACTCACACACACACACACACACACATATATATATATATATATATATATATATATATATATATATATATATATATATATATATATATATATATATATATATATATATATATATATATATATATATATATATGCACACACACACATACATACGTACGAATGTACATACATACATACACACATACATACACACATACATACATACACACATATTGATGTAAAACATACGTATGTATATATATATGTACATACATACATACGTATTGGCGTATGTACATACGTATGTATGTATATATGTACATACATATGTATGTATGTACGAACATATGTATCCACCTATGTATGTATGTATGTATGTATGTATGTATGTATGTATGTATGTATGTATGTATGTATGTATGTATGTATGTGTGTATGTCATAGTTGCATCGCAATGCGTTGTAAACGGTTTGTAACTTGGCAACCGTAATTTTGTAACGTTGTTACGTTTGCAATGCGTTGCTTTGTATGTTTTTTTTTTGGAGTCCCAAAAATGAGGGAGAAGAAATTATTTAAAATCCTATCCAAAATGTCCAATACATGCAATAAAAAAGCATGGCAAATGAGGAAGACATTGAAAACTATAAAAGTGTAGAGATTCATTTGTGTATGGTTTTCTTTATGGGCTTTATCACCTTGAGAAAGCAAGATATTTTGGATTTCCCATGTTCTCTTTCTAATGCACTTATAGAGCTTGGACAAAAGTTTCATCCTTGGCCTTGGCCTTTCAAAGCCAAGGGTACTCTTCTATGATGATTGATCTGACTACTTAGTACAGAAATCATTGTGAATAATTGATCTGACTACTTAGTAAAGACATCATTGTGAATGTTGAATTGTTTAGGGACTAATCTAGACTCAATAATCTATACTATAAATGTCCAGATTGTCCTATACTATAGTATATATGTATGTTTGTCCTATACAAAAGTTTCATCCTTGGTCTTGGCCCTTCAAAGCTCGGGGTACTCTTCTATGATGATTGATCTGACTACTTAGTACAAACATCACTATGAATGTTGAATTGTGTAGGGATTAATCTAAACTCCATAATCTATACTACTTCTATGATGATTGATCTGACTACTTAGTAAAGACATCACTGTGAATGTTAATGTGAATGTTGAATTGTGTAGGGACTAATCTAGACTTAATAATCTATACTATATATATCCATGTTTGCCCTATACTAAGTATGTATGTTTGTATGTATATAATTACAAATATGCATGTATATGTATGTATGTATGTATCTAATATGCATGTACGTATCTACTTATACGTATGTACGTACGTATGTATGTATGTATGCATGCATGTGTGTAATACACAAACGATATGGCGCATATCTATAATTCCTTACAATTCATAATATATATGTGTGTATATTTACTTATATGTGTAAAAGGATGCACTTCATCATCTATTCGCAAGAGGAAGCTTAGGGTACCCCCCCCCCAAAAAAAAAAAAAATCTCGTTTGCAACATTTTAGCAAGTTTAGGTGCATATGTGGCTATGTTATACTAACAGTTTAGAAACTTGGACGTTGCTAAAACATTGTTAACAACTATGGAACTTTGGTAGTGTCCACTAGCTCGCTATTTATAACAGGATGTATCGGTGATCAGGGTCATGTGTTTTCACTTGTTTGCCACATGGTGGTGGACAGAGTACTCTGAATTATACTCTTGGACCTCTATTTGGAGTCTCTTGCCCCTTCTCTTTCCATTGGTCAGCCCCCGCTAGGTGTAGACCACACATACCTTAGTTTTACTTTGCCCTTCTCTATCGCAAGATCCCCTACCTACCATCTCAACATCTACATACCACCATGCACTTTCTTTCTCATGTCTACGCACACCATCTTCGCTCACGGTTACTCTCACTCGATCCACATGATCCCTTTAGACATGCTCAATCACAAATTACATCTCTCTTGCATGATTCAGCTATACAAAGCTTTCCCCACCATACACATACCTTTCCACCACTCATTGGAACCATGCCCTTTAACAATTGGTATGATGGGTGTCTTGAGCTACGATTACTCCTCATAGTTGATGAGGCTCTCCAAGAGATTACACACAAACAGACACAACACTGCTTGTAGTCGTTTATCCACCGTAAAAGGAAGGTATGAAAGGAGCACCAATATCGGGATATCTACCACTTACTTATGAGCAGGGATTATTCAGTTGCATGCTGCCATTTACGAGAGAGGAGATAGCCCACCCCCATCCAGGATCCAGTGAGTGACATCGCTATGCAAAGAGCTTGTATGAGATTCCAAATCAGCTACCGACACCCACACCTCATAGCT
>CM035440.1:132415034-132422534 GCA_020310875.1 Ceratopteris richardii | reverse complement strand
ACATACACAACAATGATCAGAATCACATCATTAGCATGCTTAACATATAAGATGCTCTTTGTTGGACTGTTTTCAAAACCATGTTCAATCATGTAGGCATGTATTTTTTCATACCAATTACGTGGTGCTTGTTTCAACCCATATAATGCCTTTCTCAACCTGCAGACTTGGCTTTCATGTCTTTTTTGCACATAGAAACGGGGCTGAAAAACATACACTTCTTTATGCAAGTCATGGTTCAAAAATGAAGTTTTAATGTCCAACTGATGTACATTCCAACAATGATTAGCTCCAAGTGCACTGATGCTACGAACAATAGTCATTCGGCGTGTAGGTGCAAAGTTCTCATCAAAATCAATGTCTCTTTCCTGTGCATAACCCTTTGCAACAAGCCTAGCCTTATGCCTGTCAACTGTTCCATCAAGCTCATGCTTCAGTTTGTATACCCACTTAGTGCCAATGGCCTTCTTGCGAGGAGGCAAGTCACATAAAAATCAGGTACCATTTTTCATGATAGCATCATATTCTGATTGCATAGAAGCCATCCAATTTTCAGAATTTTGTGTTTCATCAAACGAAATAGACTCATTCTCATCACAGGGACTAGAGACAACCATAGCATAGCAATCTGACGCAAAAGAGGCACTATGAGAGCTTGAACGAGTACGGGATGACAGAGGTGCATCTAATTTGTTGTCATGCAAAGTCTGCACTAGCCATTTTGGCATAGTTTTTGCCTCCTCAATATCAGCTTTCTCATCAACAAGTGCATCATGTAAATATGCATAAGAAATGGAATGATCTACATCATCACATGAAACATGTAAAGATTGAGAAATTGCCTCATCAGGACCCGCACTAGACTAGACTGTCCACCTGTAAAAAGAGGAAGCAAAGTGTCATACATGTCTTTGGAGCTAACTGATGTCTCTTTAGTACATGAAAGTAATGGCTGAATAGCATCTTCCACAAAAACAACATCACGGTCAACCAGAATGCGTTTAGTCTGTGGATGATACAAACGATAGCCTTTGCTTTCAGAACTGTACCCAACAAAAATACATTTCACTGCTTTATCATCCAATTTCTTGGGTTGTTATTCAGGCACTAATGCATATGCCAAACAACCAAACACGTAGGTGAGCAACAGATGGCTTGCGACCATGCAAAGCCTTGTATAGAGTGATAGACTCTAATGCTTTAGTGGGACATCTGTTAAGTACATATGCTGCACATATAACATCCTCAAGCCAGAAACTATGTGTTAAAGCCTAACTCTTGACCATACACCTTGCCATATCCATGAGTGACCTGTTCTTCCGCTCAGCAACTCCATTCTGTTGAGGTGTATATGGCAATGTGCACTGATCTTTTATCCCACATTCTTCTAGAAATGCATTAAAGTCAGAGGACATATATTCGCCCCCTCGATTAGAACGGAGGGTGCCCATTTTACATGTTGACAGATTTTCAGCCAAAACCAGAAACTGTTTGAAGCACATAAACACTTCGGACTTTGCTTTCAATGGATATACCCATGCATGCTTGGAAAAATCATCGATGAAAGTCACAAAGTAAAGATAGTTTCCAATAGAGGGTGTCTGCATAGGACCACAGACATCATTGTGAACAAGCTGCAATTTTTGAGTAGCTCGAACTGAATCATCTTTTGGGAACGAGGAATGCTTCATTTTGTCCAAAATATAGCCTTCACAAACATGTTTACCAGGTGCCTCAAGTTTTGGAAGAGAGGACACCATTTCAGATTTCTTCAAGCATAGCAAATTAGCAAAATTTAGATGACCAAAGTGTGCATGCTAAAGCTTTGCATTTGACATAGCCTGAGAATCATGTACTACACATGCCGAATCATTCACAGATTTTTCATAGTTTATGAGCTTATAAAGCCCATGAGATAAAATGCAAGAAGCAATAATTACATCGCCATTTGACAGATCACGAACTGTACATCTGTCATCAACAAATCTCACAAGCAAGCCAATCTTGGCTAAAGCTCAAACCGATAACAAATTCTTCTTGATCCCTGGCACAAATAAAGCATCCGACAATGTAAAAAAACCACCATCAGCACTAGTCAGAATGATTTGACCAACTCCCATGACATGATAAGAGGAGTTGTTGGTGCATGTGACAGTATTCCCTATAGGGGAAGGCTCAAGTGAAGTGAAGTGAGGAAACTGCGCTCCAAGGTAATATGCTTGGGTACATCACTATCAAAGTACCAAACATTGGAGTCTATTGTAGACATACACTGCAAATGAGAAGATGGATCAAAACTGCAAACAGTAGTAAACGCCCATTCTTCATTCTGCAGCATGTGACAGTATTCCCTATAGGGGAAGGCTCAAGTGAAGTGAAGTGAGGAAACTGCGCTCCAAGGTAATATGCTTGGGTACATCACTATCAAAGTACCAAACATTGGAGTCTATTGTAGACATACACTGCACATGAGAAGATGGATCAAAACTGCAAACAGTAGTAAACGCCCATTCTTCATTCTGCATAAGATTAGCCGACTCTGTTTTCGGTGTAGAGACCTCTCCAACAACCATTCTAGCCTCTTTCTTCTTTGCCTCTTTTGCAGCCAGTTTTGGACAATTCTTTATGAAATAATCATTTGCTTTACATTACTTACAAAACAATTTTTACTTTTTTGTTTTCTTCTCTTCTCTGTCTTCCTTCTTCGATTGTGCAGAATTAACAGATTTCTGCTTACTAGTAGAAGAGCTCCATTTACCTTTGCCCTTCTGACTAGCCAGGAAAGCTTGATTTGCAACATGCATAATGGACCTGTTCTGCCTAGACTGATCTTCTTGCAAGAGGACAGAGACTAACTCCTCAAATGTTAAGGCATTTGGATTCCCTTTCATCATCAAACGAATAGTATAAGCGAAACTCTGATATGAATCGGGAAGACCATTTAGGACAGTATGCACAAATGAACTGTCATGCAAGACTTCATCAGTAGAAATCAATTGTTCTTTCAAATCTTTGATCTTTGTTAGAAAATTGTCCATGGAATCACCTTCATTCATGTGCTCACTCTCCAACTATTTTTGGAGGTAAGCAACACTAGCCTCATTCCTTGCTTTGTATAAAGTGGTAAGTGTATCCGAAGCATCCATAGCTGTACTGCAACAGTGAATGTGAGGAATAATGGCATGTTTGACAGACAAGGCTATCAATGCATGTGCCTGAGCATCTTTGCCATCCTAACGAATTTGCTCTACAGTAGGTGCAGAAGAAACCGCAACATGAACAGGAACATAAACAATATCATCATCTTCAATGCCATCTGCATCACCTTCAACAACTGTGTTTGCAGGTGTAATAGGACGTTTTTCAACAGAGAGAGAGAGAGAGAGAGAGAGAGAGAGAGAGAGAGAGAGAGAGAGAGAGAGAGAGAGAGAGAGAGAGAGAGAGAAGTAGAAGTATTCATAGCTATTAGTTTGTAGTTACAAGCCAAAGGTCAGTTTCACTTGTGTGGGACGTATCCATACCATTGATAATGAGTTGGTGAATAATTTTGCATCCGGTTCTGGTACATATACCACTCTTAATATATGTATATACTATATCTTATGGATATATGTGCTTTTGTGATGACGCACTTTATGCACCTTACCTTCGGATACCTTTCGATCCTCGCACCTTATGCGCACTGAATTGAATGCACCGAACGCACCATACTCCCTTGATATATAGATATGTGTGTGTGTATGTATGTATGTATGTGTGTGTATATATGTATCTATATGAATATGTATGTGTGTATGTGTGTATATATGTATGTATAAATACACTAAATATAGATATATAATTATGTATATAAGGGGAGTGTGTATGCATGTATGTATGTATGTATGTATGTAGGTGTTTGTGTGTGTGTATGTGTATGCACATACAGGCATAAGTGTTTAGTTACTGTTTTTTAAACCAGGACTTCATGGGATGGTCAGGTTTCTGAAGGCCAGGAAATTTGACTTTGAGAAAACAAAAGTTATGTGGAAGGACATGCTGCAGTGGCGTAATGAGTTTGGTGCGGACACTATTGAACAAGTGAGCACTGACCTAGTTATTTTACATGTGCTGTTTTTTAATATTTTCAAGTTCGTGACAAAAAATTGGTACCAGGTTAAATGCAATACGGATGTTTCTATGTTGTCTGATCGAGAGCCTCGCATTCATTTCAATTCAAAAGTGAAGCTATTTTCTGAACATTATGTTTGAATATTTTGCTGAATTCCTTTTGGTGGACATGTTTGTCATAGAAATGGGCATGCAGATTTCACAGAGTGGAATTTTTAATCAAGTTGTTACTAGTTGATAAGTGTGTATACACTGTCAACTGTTTTTTCATTTTAGTTTTTCTTATGTTTATCTGGTTTATTTTGTCAGACTTCATTATGGCTTGTCTTTGCCATAGCTTCTGGAAGTGGTAGATACTCAGTTTCCAGTGCTTCCCGTGAGTTCATGCTTGTTGTCTATTTGTGAGCATGTATTCATTCTTAGTTCTAAACTCACTATTGGGCACTAATGATGTTAGTGGGGATGCTATAGTGTTTGGTTGATACTATGGATACTAGCGCTGATGGCTATATAGACTTGTGGTTGAGTAATATAAGCTTATAGTTTCACTTCTTTAGTTTTAGGTGAATCTGGGTATTGCCTAGATCTATCTTGTATGTTTCTAGTATTTGCAGGCATGAGATTTCACACTGTTGACTTTTCATCAGAGTTGATAGGTGTCCATACGTATTACACAATCAACTATGCTATTATTCGCTTTTTATAATGATCTTTAGCTTATTACGTGTGCTATAGCTGAGATTGGCCATCAGTTCTCGAAGTGATAGAAACTGAGTTTGAAGAGCTTCCTATGAGTTCATGCTTGTGCGGTGTGTGTATGATCATGTATTCATTCTTAGTTATATACTCACCATTGGGCATGAATGATGTTAATGGGGATGTTATAGTAGTTAATTGAGACTTTGCATAAAAGAGCTGACTATCATAAGCTTCTTGTTGCGCCTGTCTTCTTTGGGTTGAATTTGGGTTTCGTCTAGATTCATCTTGGTATGTGTTTGTATTTTACGTTGATGAATGATGCATGCCATTAGGCATCTCTTTGCACATCAATCATTAGCATATTGAGCCTTTTGTATGTTTTGGTTATATTATGTACATGAGATTGGGAACCTAGTCTCATAGTTCTGTCTGTGTGTGTATCTAATGTGATTGCTTTACTGAATTGCCTCAAGAATCCAACTCAAGTGTGGAAGGTGGTATTGTATCTTAATTGTGTGAATGTGAAGCAATTATGTCTAATTAATTTGTTCCTTCAAGATGTGGTGTGACATTCTGAAATGACAAGCCACTCAAACCATGCCCTATTACCTTCCTCTGCCAATAGTTGTCATATTAAGTACAATGTTCTTTCTTAACATAAATTGGCAATGATGTTTGTGAATGCACTAGGGTTGTTGAGGCATTATTTTTGGGAAGAAATTCTTGGAAGTTTTTTTAACAAATTCCTAGCTTGTATGTGCACTCTCACTTCATACATTTGACACAGTATTGATTGGTTTGCTGAGCTTGTTCTTGCATCATTTTCATTTCATAGTGTGTAAGTTGTCACAACCTATTCGAACGATTGGCATTGTAGTAAATATTCCTTGCTCTTGACATCTCGTGCATTAGCTTTTGATTAACTTTCTTGCCTTTGCATGTGTGTTCCAGGCCTTCAATCATGTGAATGCTAGGAGGCTAAGTATTCTTGAATTCTTGATTTAACTTATTTTGACAATCATTCATAGATTGAAGTATTACTCGTGCAAATATTTTTCTGTTTCACCAGTGCAGATTTGTACATCTACCTTTGTTAACATCTGATGCGATTATTTTTTTGGCATTGAATTGTTACTTTCTGCTTGTTTGTTTGGTTTTTCCTCCATACAAATTTAAAAAGCAAATAAAAGGAGTTTTGAGATATCTTTGTGTCAGTATTTATTTTGCAATGCTTTTTAATAGAAAAAGACTAAGATGATTTTTCTCTTGATTTTTTTTCTAAAATTAATTTTTTCCATGCTCCTTTTTTATTGAACTTTTCAAAGTCAAAACAGCTTATCCATCAGTGTTGATGGATAAGGTCAGATTTTTGAGATTTCCAATCGACCGTCCGACTAGATGGTTAGTCAGTTAGCTAGCTAGCAGACTGCCTACCCGATCAATTGACTGATTGGCTGACTGGGCAACTGAGTAAATGACTTACAGGCTCACCTTCTGATTAGCTGTTCAACCAGATAATTAGTTAATTAACTGATTGGTCATTTAGTTCAATAAATAAGCTGATAGATATGCATATCTGCAGCTTTAAATAGTGAGATTTTTGTTCAAGATGTGACCAGCTGGCAGGTGTTTATACCATATCAACTCTGCTGCTTTGATGCTGTAATTTCTCATATCTTATGCGTCTTTCTTGCGCTCGGCTTTCATGTGGCTGAGTCTGCATTGCACCTTTGAAACAAGGGCACAAAATCAATTTTCGGAGCTTTTGACAAGTTAATGCTTGTGTGTGTGTTATCACTTGTGTGAACAGGTGCTCATCTCTATTGGACACTGATGTTGTTGGTGGATATGTCATAATAATTGCTCAAAACCATCCATGGTGGAGCGGATGCTTAGATAGTCTTGTGGTTTACTAACACAATCTTATGACTTCACTTCCTTTTTGGCTGACTTTTGTTCTTCTCTGGACTTACGTAAAATATTGTCCAAAATAGAGGTAGATTTAATGACGAGATCTTCTCTAATGTATTAGAGGCTTAGCTAAATAAACACTCTTAAATTAGCTGTAGACAAATATACAGAGCAGCTGAAATTGGAGGCAGATAATACAGAGGAAAATGCTGAAATAGAGGCTATAAACGTCTCCAAATCTTGAATGCCCCTCTGTTATGAATCAGAATATTCTCGTTTCTGAAAGCTCTTTTTGTGCTCTAGGTGTTGGAAGATAGATTATATTGTGAAGCTGCATGAAGGCCTTGATATATATACGTGTAGAAATAGGACAAAAAGCTATTGTTAACTGTATCAATCCAAAAAGCATAAATAGCATTATTTACAAAATATTTGCTAAAGTATTTGCTTTGAGGCTTAAACATATGATCATAAGATAGTTCATCCATCTCAGATTGGTTTCATACATCAAAGATCCATTTATGATAATATTTTGCTCACCCAACTACGGATGGAGCATGCATCATCGTCTGATCAGGAAGTGATTGGGATGCAAATTGATTTAGAAAAAGCCTTTGATCTAATTAGATGGGACTTCATTGCTGCAATACTTAAAAAGCTTGGTTTTGGAGTTAAATTTTCTAGGCTCATTTGCATCCTGGCTCAAGGCAGTGCTTCCCATGTGGAATTAAATGGAAGACTCTCTGTACCGTTTCCCATTGAGCGCTTTGTACGTCAGGG
>CM035440.1:132375870-132397534 GCA_020310875.1 Ceratopteris richardii | reverse complement strand
CCCCCCCCCCCCCCCCCCCCCCCCCCCCCCCCCCCCCCCCCCCCCCCCCCCCCCCCCCCCCCCCCCCCCCCCCCCCCCCCCCCCCCCCCCCCCCCCCCCCCCCCCCCCCCCCCCCCCCCCCCCCCCCCCCCCCCCCCCCCCCCCCCCCCCCCCCCCCCCCCCCCCCCCCCCCCCCCCCCCCCCCCCCCCCCCCCCCCCCCCCCCCCCCCCCCCCCCCCCCCCCCCCCCCCCCCCCCCCCCTCCCCCCCCCCCCCCCCCCCCCCCCCCCCCCCCCCCCCCCCCCCCCCCCCCCCCCCCCCCCCCCCCCCCCCCCCCCCCCCCCCCCCCCCCCCCCCCCCCCCCCCCCCCCCCCCCCCCCCCCCCCCCCCCCCCCCCCCCCCCCCCCCCCCCCCCCCCCCCCCCCCCCCCCCCCCCTCCCCCCCCCCCCCCCCCCCCCCCCCCCCCCCCCCCCCCCGGCCTCCTCCTCCTCCCCCTCCCCCCCCCCCCCCCCCCGGCCCCCCCCCCCCCCCCCCCCCCCCCCCCGGCCCCTCCTTCCCCCTCTCCCCCCCTCCCCCCCCCCCCCCCCCCCCCCTCCCGGCCCCCCCCTCCTCCCCCCCCCCCCCCCCCCGCCCCCCCCCCCCCCCCCTCCCCCCCCCCCCCCCCCCCCCCCCCCCCCCCCCCCCCCCCCCCCTCCCCCCCCCCCCCCCCCCCCCCCCCCCCCCCCCCCCCCCCCCCACCTCCTCTTCCTCCCCCTTCCCCTCCCCCCCTTCTTCCCACTTCCCTCCCTTCCCCCCCCTCCCCTCTCCTCTTTCCCCCTTCCTCCCCTCCCCTCCCCCTCTCCCCCCCCCCCCGGGGCCCTCCTTCCCCCCACCCACCACCCCCTCGACGTCCCGCTTTCCCTTGATAAGTATCATGGAAGTCATAATTCGCTAGTTATGAACAAGTAGGTAAGCGAGATGGAGACGTACTTTCAAATCCTTCGCATTGAGTGCAACAACTGGGTTCGTATAGCTGGTTCAAGATGAAGAAGCCTCTTGTACATGGTGGAACATAAGAAACAAGTCTAGGCCAATTGGGAAGATTCTAAGGAGGCCCTCTAAGATTACTTCATCCGTGACAACAAGGTCTTCCACCTCTCGAATGAATGGCACAATCTTTGCCGAGGATAGTCTCTCTCGCACTATGTGGCATACTACTATAAAATCATGATCTGGGTCTTGGATATGTCTGACATGGACCATCCCCATGTGTGTTTAGGACTTCTGAGTCGGAGGGAAAGAGCTTGGCTTCAAAGAGTTGTTGCCCATGAGAGTATGCTCCATTGTTGTGCTTATAGTTGGTATGGTTTCACCCAACATATATCTCCCACATATAGCTTGATACGGTGAGTGACTTTCTGCGCTTGCTATACGCTCATGATAATATTCAACATCGAATGTTGTGTAACCCTTTGGCGTTGATATTTAGTCATGAGCCAAGCTTTTCGATGAAGAACATTTTCTAATGTGTTCCACTAGAGCCCGATTTGGGTCGGGACCAAAGGAAGAGGAAGTACCAAAGGGCTTCCTATCCTAAGTATTAGGTCAGTGGAGGCACGAGCCTAAGTCAGTTTTGACTTGTGAGTCACTTAGGTTGTTGAAGGATTGAACTCTTGGTTTTAGCAAACGATATTGCTTAAGATAAGAATTAAAGAATAAGGGGGGAAGTGTTAGGTCCCCAAAACAAATGGACATCTAGATGGGCAATTGTAGTTAAGTGTCTTGCCTAGTGTGAACTGATTGCCCGATGTGAAATGGACCACTTCTCCATTTGACTCTATAAATAGATCCATGTGCTCATTTACGAGACATTACTTGCATGAGGCACTTGGACTATTGGCCTTTGGCAGAGCCTCGTCACCCGTATTGGTTGGGAGTTGATGATCGGTGGTATGGGACCCTAGTTCCTTGGAGGTGATTGCCTGCTTGGTTGGAGGCTTCTAGGCGTGGGGGTATGCTCGTTTGGCTCTGTGATTGGGAGGTGATTTTGATGTCGACCCTTCTATTGTTTATGAATATGGATTGAGTCTTGACTTGTCGAACAAGGAGGGTCTAACATATGGTCTTGTTTTTTGATTATAAATTATAGAAGGAAGGAAGGAAAGTTCAAAGACTAGACCGTTTACATAGACACAAAAATTGGTCCAAATTTCGCATGAAAAACATTGAATGGCAGCTCTGTCTGGGCTTCGGTCGATGGGTGAAAGTTGCACTTGTATAGGGAGTGATGTGAAACACTATCTCCATCAGCCACATCAGCAATATATGGCAAGCATGGTCACCTCCAGCGATGAGTGTACAAATCTTTTGTCAGACTTATCCGCTAATGTTTTTTGAAGTTTTAAAGATCTCTTATTTATGTTTTTGCATAATGCTTTTCAATTAAAACTACTCTTGGCCTTGGACTCGAGCTAATTCACCTTTTGCCTTTTTACACAGAGCTCTTGTGCCTTAGCACTCTAAAGCGGCCACCATGGTCACCTACTTATAGTGCAATGCCGTGCTCACCAACACTTTGCTAATCAACACTATGCTTAACGAAGCACTATAATATCTTGAGCAGCACAAGCTCCTCTCGTTCACCGTAATAGCCTAGCATAGAGTAGCTCCTCTGGTTAACCGTAATAGACTGGCATAGAGTGCCTCTTTGCCCAGAAGCCCTAGGACTCAACAATCTAATCCGGCAACATACTACAAAACAAAATATTTGGACATTGCATCTCTTCGACAATGTGCGATTACACTGCACGCTCGACACATTTTTGAGGAGGTTGCATATCACATTCATAACTCGGGAACAAACTATCTCATAAGAAGAGATTACTAGGCGCTTCGGCCATTCAACCGATAACAATCAATATGCAATAGCCCCAAGAGGTTGATGGGAGGAAGATGTCCTTCGTTTTCTCATTGAAGCCCTCAACGTGCAAGGAAAACACTTTCGTATAAGCATAACTTTTTATTCCTACTTGCAGATGGCAGAACATATGCCAAAAACTGGGTGGAGTATCTATTCAGAAAGGTGCTCAGAGAGTGCCGATAGATTATTGAGAAGGATGGAGCCCCAAAGCAAAATATCCAAACATGCGTTGGACACATGTTGTCATTGATTTGGCTGCCACCTTACGTTGAGCCCGTTCTGGAACCTATTGGTCTCTCCTCTAGTTGGCACCTCCGTAAGGCCAAGTAGATAGAATCTGTAATCAACCTCTTCCTTTGCCGACCTGCAATGAAGACTACAAAGAAATAGGAGAGGCAACAACATCGACATACACAACCGTACCCAGAGTCAAGTAATATGTTAGTACCATCCTCCCCTCCCCAAAATCAACAGCAGGAATATGTGGATGCACAACGACAAGCACAGGAGGAGAACACTGCAATGAGGGGCTAGTACTCAGACCATGCCTCTTCCAACGACAGTTAAGAGGGTTTTTAATCCAATAACTCTCCATCCTGCACCTCCATATTCGCTTCTAAACAATATACCTAACAGTGCATCCAATCTCTATCCACCCATTTAGTTCCCGCAAGGCTTTCACCCTGAGCATCTCATTGAGATCGCATAATTTTTAACTTTTGCAGCTCATATATGTTGAATGTACATGACAGAATAAGCAAGACAGAAGAATGATAACTTGAGGTACATACTGAATAATCTTCAACAATCAAACATAGAATTGCCAAGAGAGCTATAGAATGCCAGGGTGGAGCAGTGATGGAGAATATGCACTCCAAATTGCAGGTAAAGTGTTTTGGACCCTTTCTAGGACCTCACAGTTGGCTACCACAGCGAACCAAAAACTCAATTTCTATCTGCAATCTCAGAGTTAATTTCAGAGGCTTTGCAAACATGAGCTAGACCCCTTAGACTTTCCAACCAGCTTTGAATCACTCCTATTGGTTTATGGGAGGTCTACTAACCATCCCACACAAGACAAACTATTGACTGTCCAAACAGGGTATGTGTGTGTATATTTAAAGACATAGCCCAATACTAAAAACAGTCAGAATGGTGGACCCAGAAGGCAAGGCTGGTACTGAAAGCAGCTACAACTTCTAACACACTGTTTGGTAATTAATCTGGCCTGATGTATCTTTACATACCACTCTGGCGTTCTGACATCCAACACGGCAGAAGACCATTATAAAAGAAGCATGAGAGAGATTACTATGGATTTAGGTCGAAGTTCTGTGCCGATGTGCACTGGCATGGAGTATTTTTCTTGAGAGAAATCTATGGATGATGCTTCAAGGTTGAAACCTGTGTTGATTAATCGAGCATCTCTCTATTTTTGTTTAACTGAGTCCAGGAGTTCAGTGTCCCTATTACCTTTTGTGTTAATCCCACATTCTTATATTTTTCCAAGTATGAGTGTATCAATTTGGAGAGCATCGGTAATCTTGATTCTGTAGTTTGTAAATGGGAACTTTAGGTATCAAGGTGAGAAGTTGGTTTAAATATGGAATTCGTATTTAATAGTTAGCAAAAGAAGGGGAGAATCTAAAGGATTGCCTCTCGGAGTAAGTTGTGATGAGAATTTTAGAATGTTCCTTTGGTAAGAGAGATATTCAAGTAAGATAGTTGTAAGTTGACATGATGTGGTCCTCCTTACTTAGAGTTGTTAACACTTTAAGGACCATGTTCAAGAGTGTAGAAGAAGTGAAAACATTTTGATGCAGACTTAATAGGAGAAAGTGGTGCATTAGCTATTTATCAGTATACGAGCTCCTTGATTTCGAGTAAGATAGTTGTAAGTTGACAACATGTGGTCCTCCTTACTTAGAGTTGTTAACACTTTAAGGACCATGTTCAAGAGAGAGATTCGAGTAAGGTAGTTGTAAGTTGACAACATGTGGTCCTCCTTACTTAGAGTTGTTAACACTTTAAGGACCATGTTCAAGAGTGTAGAAGAAGTGAAAACATTTTGATGCAGATAGGAGAAAGTGGTGCATTAGCTATTTATCAGGATACGAGCTCCTTGATTTCAGGAATACTGTTCTATCTTATCAGTATACGAGCTCCTTGATTTCAGGAATAGTGTTCTATCTTATCATTCCAAACTTCAAGATTGTTCTCGTCATTTATAATATAGTATCCAAAACTGTCAAGTTAAGAATATTTGAGTAGCAGCTCCCATTGGTGGCAAAAGGCTCATCAAGTAGCATGGATGATCTCTTCATTAGGAAGTGATCATCCTCTCAAATCCCCTTTGGTGTAGGTCCAATGGTCTCCTCCATTGTGAATTGAAAAGGTGCATGAGTTTGTCGACTTTTGCGAGTTCTCACGTGGTTGCATCCAAGTCTTCAACAAAGTCATTGCCCCTTGAGCATGTCAAAGGTAAGGATCAACTCAATGGGAAGAACAAGCATTCAGAAACTTGAATACTACTTTGTGGAGTGTCCCTTTTCTGAAATGCAGGTTCTCAAACTACTTGAGTTTGATAAGCTATTTGAGGTCCATACATGTGCATCAAGTGTGGCAATTGGAGGTATCTTAATGCAAGAGGGCCAACTTGTTGCTTATGAATCACACAAGTTTTCAAGGCCTTAACTCAGATGGAGCACACATGGGAAGGAGATGCCTTCTCTAGTACATTGCTTTCATATATGGTGCCATTATGTGCAAGACAAACATACTAAAGTTTTTACAAACAATATCTCCCTCAACTACTTTTTTGAGTCGAACTTAACCCTAAAGCAAGCAATGGGACAAGACTTCCTTGCAGAGTTCGAGATAGAGTTCATTCATAAACTAGGGAGACAAAATATCATGCTAGATGCTCTTTAGTCATTGGCTTGAACTTCAAGCCATGATCATGATTTCTCGTGCCTCAAGGATCGCATAGGGACAAAGCAACTACAAGATGCAATGGCATGGACCTTGGTCAAGGACTTGGAGAATGACCATAACCATGATGGGTGCTACTCTTCAACAGATGGAATCCTTTGTGACAAATGCTGAATCTACATCTCATCAAATTGATGAACTTTGACATAGTTCTTGTGGGAAGCACATGATTGCAAGATTGAAAGGTACGGTGGTAGAAAATGTAGTTACGAGATTTTGCACAAGCACTACTATTGGCCAAAGGTGAACCAACAAGTGGCATAGTATGTGGAAATTTGCTTGACATGTTAGTTGGTATGCCAAGATCCGGTCAAGCCAGCTGGTCATCTTCAACCCCTTGTGCCAAATTGTCCATTAGACTTGATTAACATGGACTTCATTACATACTCATTGTCATGGACTACTCCAAATAACCTTGTCATATCTAGGCTAAGCGGACCTTGAATGCAAAGGCACTGGCAAACCTCTTCTTCACTCATGTGATCAAGTACCATGGCCTTCCACTCGGCATTGATGATATCTGGATTATCATTTTTAAAGTTTGTTTTTGACTTAACTCTTTCGGTTTCTAAGGATGCAATGTTGTTTCTCCTTAGGATACCACCCCCAAACAATCATGCAGAGAGAGTGGCTCCATAAGATCATACATGCAACTATGTCCAAGTAAATTAGAAGATTAGGCTCAACACATCTTGGGGTTTCACTACAATGTAGCGGTGCCAGCTATCATGCACTCAATAAAGCTATTGTAAAACAAAGTAATGCTCATAATGGATAATCTTTTTCATGTTCTAGGTGGTGGAGTTGTATTTATTAAAATAGATTTAAAATTTTAATACCACCATGATAGAGTCAAAGAAGAAGATGTATATAAAACAACTTTTAGAACAAGATTTGGGCATTATGAGTATCTTGTGATGCCATTGATCTTATAAATGTGCCAACCACTTGTCCAAAGACATTTGAACAATGTACTTCATTTTCCTCAAAAGCATGATGATTCTAAGCTTAAGTCTTTGTTGACGTAGATTGGGTAAGTGATCATGACACTAGAAGATTCATGATAGGGTATTGTTTCTTCATGGATGACTGACTTATTACTTGGTTTAATGAGAAATAAAATATTGTGAGGATTTCTACATGTGAAGCAGAATAAAAAGCAACTTATGTAGCAACAATGGAATGCATATGGTTGAGAAAGCTACTTAAAGGTTTAGTTTTGAATCTTTGTTTCAACGCCTTTCTTTGCAGACAATTAGAGTGCCATTGTGGTGGCTAAAATTAAGTTTTCCATGGAAGCATATTGAAGTACTTATCATTATATTCGAGAGTTGATTTAAAAAGGAAAAGTGGAGCTATGATACATATTAATTGAAGGTAATGTTGTAGATATTTTTATGAAGGCTCTACCGAAATACAGATTTGAGCAACACAAAAAAGTGCTCAACATAAAAGCCTTTGACAAATAGAATGAAGGGGAGAATTGTAGGAAAGAATCCTCTTTGTGCATATGCAAATAAGGGTTTTGGTTGATTAAGTTATTTCGCCAAAGTCAAAAAACCGCATATTGCCTATCACATAAGTTTGTAGAGCTTCATGAGAGTTATCTACACATACACAAACAGTAGGTTTTCTCCACATCAAGGTCAAACAACAAGATGGTGACATTTCTGGTTAACATGTCACATTTGGTCAAACTTCAGCTGGTCAAATTCAGAAAGCTTCAAAACGCTGGGTGCAAGATTTTTCACATGCTTTTTACCATTAGACTCTAGAGATTTTGCGCATGCCTATAATCTAGATGTATGGGCTGACCATTGAATTATACACTTATTGTACATGTACACTTGATGCATGGTCCCTGATTTTGGAGATTGTACCGTCATACATCATACTCTTGTAGTCAGTTCTGTGGTAATCTTTATGAATTTACATGATTGATGTCTTATCTATTGGAGTCAAACTTGGGGTGTCGTATTCTTGGTCAAGATCCCATTGTTTATTGAGCAAATTTAGTATGTAGTAGCTGAATTTTCTTTGATTAGACTAAGTGTGTTGCTGAGGAGCTCAACTAACATTCAACATGATGGAACATTGTAACTGTACATCAAATTGTCTGTTTTCAAAATTCATAGATTTTCATGTGGTTCAAATCAGAAGAGAAAGTGTTCACTGTTAATTGTTAAGTTGTTATTTCTGAAAGTACTTAAAAATGTTGGGACGTGGAGATGAACTTGTCTGTATAGAAAACTTGTAGGTCATCATACTCTCCAACTTGAATTTTGGAAGAGGAATCTTCAGTACTGTTGATTGTTACATCATTATCTTTAGGAACATTCTCATCTGTTCTGCACCTACCATATTGAATACCTCTTTGAAGTATGTCTTTCAAATTGTCTCAGGTATTAGGTAACAGGTATCAGCATAAGCTCTTGGAGCAAATAGAGTCAAGGTAGTTGCTCCTATAAGAAAGATATGGCTCTTGGATATGTTTTATGTTCTGGTGTAACCATCTCCTTAAAAGCTGTATTAACATTGACTTATCTTGCAGTAATTTGCCAGATTTTTTTGGGGGAAGTTGTGTCTGTGCAGAGCATGGTGGATGCATGAATTCAGACAAGGGTCCTTGGAATGATTCGGAAATTATGATGGTATTAATTAGTTTATTGAAAGAAGATTTGTATACATCTTAGATCATTTTTTCGGTGTCCTCTTTTTATAAGCTAACTTGAACATTCCTTTTATTTGGCAGAAAGTGAGTGCAGGTCTTGCACGAAGGGCTCGACAAATAATTACTTTATCAGAAGATGGGCCTGTCTCACCAGAAACAAATGTAATTTTTTTTCTAGAATTTGTAATTAGTCTATGTATATTCGCATCTGTATGTGTATGGAACCTGAGGCACTGGAATCGTAGAATTCATGTTTTTAGAATGTTTGACGTCTGGGTTCTATTTTGGGTGATAAGGTTTTCCATGTTCATCGAAAGACTTCAATGCTTCATGTTTAGGAAAGTGACTAAGAATTTCGATTAAGGTGCTTTATAAAACATGTATGTGTGTAGGTATGATGTCATGCATCCATCATACATTTGTTATCATCCAGTTTTTAAGGACTTTTACCTGTCCCGTTGAAGATTGATGTTTTATTTTTGTATGAAAATTAATCGGTGCTTATTTTACAGGTTTGTTATTCATTATAGTTAACTTTTATTAATCGTTCATGTTTATGTACCATTCTGGAAGGACTTCTTTGCACTTTTATCTATTTTTTCTAATGTGTCCATATAAGTTTATGACCATGGATGCATGTATTATTTCATAAAATAATGTTTTGCTGTTAGGCAGAAAGGAAGTTTGCAGCACATTCAAAAAATGATTATTCTGGTTAAATAATACTTATAAATAGAGCTACTAGGAGAAGTGTTGAGAGTACACATGCGGAAGCAAAACGAACCAAAACATATACTCACAACTGAAATGAGTGTGACACTCAAAAGAGTGAGCAGATGATGAAATGGGAAACCCATGTATGGATTAGAGTGAGACTGCAAAGAGCATGGAGTGAGTTCTCAAGCTTTTAACCACGTACATCTTATGTAGGATAATTCTCAAGTACATCACATCTCAGATAATTCTCCTTGAAAAAGAATGAATACAGAAGTAGAAGCTACATGGAAAATCTCCTAAATGCAAATAGGGTAATACAAAATGGAGATGCTCTTATAGAAATGAGCTACATTAGATAAATGGATGGAAATATGAAAAATCATTTTTTCAACACCCTCTCTACAACTCCATTTTGGAGTGGTTGTATGTTGCAGACGTCCACCAAATGATGGAGTGGAACTCCAGGTATAATCTTCATGAACATGTCTGCCAAGTTATTTTGCGAGATGCACTCCTCCAAAAAGATGTCACGGGATGAGATCCTCTCTCCAATGAAATGGTCTTGAAACATGAGATTCTTGGAGATTGCCAAAGCGAGCTCACTGTCCATGTGGATGCATGTAGATGGGTCCTGTAAAATACCAATGTTAGACAAAAAATGGTGAATCGAGGAGACTTCACATGCTGCAAAATAGGATGCTTGTACTCCCTCGGTGAATGAAAGTGCAATTGTTGGCTGCCACTTACTTGCCCACGAGATAAGTCTTCAACGAAGCAAGAACATTTATCTTGAAGTGGAACGACGAGAATCCGGACCTCTAGCGTATTCTTGTTGATATATTTCGGTAGTGATGTTTGTGAACACACTTAAGACCGGGGGGCACTTTTTTCCTCTTTATGGGGTTTTTTTTAACCCTAGCTTGTATATACGCCTATAACCCTAACGAGTACACTTATCTTTGTACATGCAGTTGGTAATACATTGTGTATTGTGTTGTGTTCTAAGCTTCTTCTTCTTCTTTGTGCTGTTCGTCTCCATCCGAAGACCTCAAACTCCATTAATTGGTATCAGAGCATGTCTCCGCTTCATCTAGGGCATCATCGATGCCCCTCCGGTCACAATCTTAGAATCGCACGAAAATTGGTGAGCGTACTTGAGGTGATTAGGAGCTCAAAACCGCTTCGCTTTATGGCGTTTGAAACTTTGACATGAGCTCATTTCGGCCTCCGAATGCACTTTCGCACTATCGTAGTGACTCTGCAGATGATCTTGTCCTTTTGTGCCAAACATATATATAGGTTTTGGCTCGCTAGTACAAGTTGCTTGAAGTCTTCCGCAGGTTTAACAGAGTTTGACAGAGTGTTTCTGCCCAACTTTTTGAGATACAATCATTTGTCTTTTGAGATAGTCTTTTTCTTACATGTATTTAGTCACTGGCCATGGCCGAAAGCAATGATGTATTCCATATGTTGGCTGTTGAGGATAAGTTGGATGGTACTAATTACCATAGTCACCAGAGGACGGTGACATGTCTCGAGGACGGTGACGAGTTTCGGGGATGGTGACGTTTCAGGGTCGGGGACGGGACCTGGACCGTCTCGGGGATGCCAACATGGGAGCACACTCAAAATATGCTTATTTTAAAAGAAAACCATTCATAAGGATTTATTAGCTTATAAGATCACAAATAAATAAGAAAGTAGTAAAAATAATTCTTTCAAAGTGAAATATGTGAAAACATGTGATGTGTTGCTCTCGCACATGTTTTCACGTATTTCACTAACTTATGTCATATGATTTGATCACTAATCAAGCTATACTTATGTGGGAGACCGCATGTGACATCATACACCACAGACAATATTTAAATTTTAAGGGCCAAAGCAATGGAGGTTGAAGCAAATCCATATTACAATGATCTCGTCGAAAAAGATTACATCAATTTAGGATGATTAATAATCAATCATCGTATCATCTTGATTGCTACTGTATATAAAAAAAGTACGTATCATGCATAAAACCAAAAAGATACAGCCATGGCCCATATGACATAGATGAATCATGATACTAGATAAATCTAAGATAACTCAAGACTCAAGTGTCAAGGAGAATCCTAGTGGGGATTCTGTGCTACATGAGTCGAGGTGGTAGCCCATGGTGCAATATGAACCTCCACTTGCTCAATGTATTCTGAATCATGTGCCTCTTCATGTTCTTCACCTTGCACCTTGTACTCCATCTCCCATTCTGTAAAAGGATCTGAACCCATGCTTTGAGTCTTGCGAAGCATCCTTAAATTTGCACTGACAAAGACAAGATCACTGGCACGTTGCACACCAAGTCTGTTTCTCTTCTTAGAGGCTACATGTCCATATACACTCCATAGTTGCTCAAGGCAACTCGTAGTTCAAGCTTGACTAAGTATTTGTATAGCCAACTGTTCCAACTCTGGACCATCAAATCCAAAATCTTCCCACCATAGAGCAGTGCCGACAGGAAACCTATCTTCTTGTGCATTTTCACATGAAAATGAAGCATCTTTCATAGTTCTCTGTTTACATAATTGATATCTAATAAGCCTCTTCGATGCATTATTTAGGATTAGTCTCTCCAATATCGTCCTCCATCCACTTGCTACCTTCGATCAGCATATTGTTTCTTATCTTGGAATTCGGGCTCCACCATGAATGCAATTGCATGGAGTGGGGAGTAATAGGCATTCCATCGTCGAACACATATTAATGACATTTTTTCATATTTTTCATCCTCTTGCACTAGCTTCGTAAGTGACTCTATGGTTGTATCCATAGCTTCATATACTTTGCCAATGCATGGTTCCATAGAATCCACCACTTCTTAGCAAGTGCACAAGTGGTCACACAATATCCAATATGCGGCTAATATTCTCCCACCATGTTGCACTATCTGCTAGCTTTCAGAATTCCTTTCCTGATGTAGTGGAAGCCTCTGGCATGGCTGCAAATTAATCACTCAATAGTAGGCCTCTTAAAACACCACGACACTTCAAAACACGGTGTAACATGATGAAGTTATATGCAAATCGTGTTTCAACATATTTAAGCAAAACATGAGTAGATCTTTTTACTGAACTCATTCTTCACACATGTATGACTGTTGATGAAGGTCACTAATGCATTTGCCTTATTGATTGAGGACAAAATCTTCACCGCTGTCCATACTGATGAGGATAAACCTTGCCCCCATATGGCTGCTCCATACATGAGTGTTGGGGTAGCTAAAGTGTCGAACAACCACCCCTTTGTGCGGGGCTTTTGAAAGTAGGCCCAGTGCCACTGTCCCTCTATCAAAGCTAATGATGTGTATCCTCATGTGATGTGATCTCGAGCTGCCTAAGACATGGAGAAAGCCCTGGAGGTTGATGTGAATGTCGCACCCATGTAAACATATGATCCGACTACCTCGATGGGTCTACTTTGAAAGAGGCCGCACAGAGCTACGTCGTGGTGTGCTAGGTTGCTCCAAACGCCGAGGGAGTGGGCTGCTGCGTGAGGAGAGAGATAGTAGAGAGAGAAACCTGCACAAAAATTTGGAGAAGAAGATGGAGAAGCTGAAGTTGAAGAAGTCCCAGTCAAGTTATGAGAGATTTGGGACAAGTCTTATTGATAAGTGACCTATGGTTCATTTGGGCATGTTCACACATGGCCAATGACCAAAAGTCATAAAAATAATGTAAATGCCTAAAACTCCCCAATTTGGGGTCCAAAAAATATAACAAAAATATGTTTGGAAAGCTCTCGAACAGAGCTTTCGCATGGAAGGATCAAAATATACAAAAGGAGAGTCCTTGGGGCCTTTATCCCCAACAACCTCTCACTTAAAGGACCAAAGAGGCTCCTTTAAGCTAAGTAACTCCCACCATCTGTATATATAGCTGATGTTGTGCCTTGGGTAGACACTTCGTGAGAGTATCTGCAGGAGTGTGTGAAGTATTGACCTTGATCAAAGTGATCTGGCCATCCTCTAACACCTCTGTGATAAAGTGGTATCTCACATCAATATGCTTTGTGCGAGCATGAAACATGGCATTCTTTGCCAAACATATGGCACTTTAGCTATCACATTTAAGAACAGGTGCCTTTTCAAGCATCCCAAATTCACTGCAAAGGCGGGCTAACCGAATGGCTTCTTTGGAAGCCTCTGTGGCTGAAATAAATATATTCAGCCTCTGTAGTAGATAGTGAAACTATCCTCTGAAGTCTAGAGCACCATGAAATAGCTCCACCTGCAAGGATGTATACATAGCCACTTGTGGATTTGCGTGTGTCCACATCACCTTCCATGTCTGAATTACAAAATCCTTTTAACTCCAATGGATCCTTTCCATAACATAAGCATTTACTTTTGGTCCCTTTTAAATATCTCAAGATAGATTTGACTGCCTCCCAATGAGCTCTACCTGGATTAGCCATGAACCTGTTGGGGATAAAGGCCCCAAGGACTCTGCTTTTGTATATTGTGATCCTCCATGTGGAAGCTCTCTTCGAGAGCTTTCCAGACATATTTTTGTTATATTTTTTGGACCCCAAATTGGGGAGTTATAGGCATTTACATTATTTTTATGACTTTTGGTCATTGGTCATGTGTGAACATGCCCAAATGACCTAAAAGTCACTTATCAATAAGACTTGGTCCCAAATCTCTCATAACTTGATTGGAACTTCTTCAACTTCAGCTTCTCCATCTTCTTCTCCAAATTTCTGCGTAGGTTTCTCTCTCTACTTTCTCTCTCCTCACGCAGTAGCCCACTTGCTTGGCATTTGGAGCAACCGAGCATACCACGACGTAGCTGTCCGTGGCCTCTTTCAACTGGTATCGGAGCCTTGAGCTATTCTATCGCGACAAAGTTGCTCCAAGTGCTTCTCTACTTCAGCCTATGTTAAGCTGAAGGTGTTTTCTTGCATTTGCGAGAATTTCATGGCAAAAAACTTTTTTTTTTGCGATAAAAGTGCTGTTTTTGGAGGATTACTTCAGCCCGGAGCAAAGCTGAAGCAAATTTTGTGTTTGTTAGAGAGTTTCATCGCGAAGAATCTCTTCTATTCTTCCTTTTGTATCCCATAGGTCATTTTCAGCATCCACATTGCTGATTTTTTTCATCTACAAGTCTTTTGTGGCAGAAATTCTCTCTCATTTTCAAGTGGGAGGACATGTACAAAGATTGAGGAAGTGCATACTTGCTGGAAACTTATTAGAGAAAGCCATTTCTTTGATTTTACAGGTCATATTGCTGCAAAAAATAAGCACCCATTGACTTGGTTTTGCATCTATGTATGCCTTTTGTGGTTGAAAAACAATAAATTTGTTGTTTTTGATGCAATTAAAGCTTGCTGGAATTTTCTGAAATTTTCTGCAGAAAATTTCAGAAATTGATTTTTGCAAGTTTTGAACAGTTTTTGGGCTTAATTTCTCAGCTATAGTCTCGTAAGGTAATTGCGCACAGGACAACAGGTGAATTTTACCTTTTTTTTGGTGAAATTTTGAAGCTCTTAGTGTGCAAACATGGCCTCTACCTCCTCTGATGTCAAAAGCTTCTTTGAGATCAAGAGATTTGAAGGTAATGGTTTCGATTTGTGGAAAGAGAGAATGTTGGGCATCTTCTTTCTTAAAGATTGTGAAGGGGCTCTTGAGGAAGTCAAGCCTGAAGATATGATAGATGCAGCATGAATGAACCTAAACAAGAAGGCCATCACTTACATCAAGATGGCTGTATCAAATGAAATTTTAGTGGATCTGAAAGGCCTTACAAGTGCTTTTGAGGTATGGGAGAAGCTGAAAGCCACTTATGAAAATACCACGCCTGTAAATCAAGTGCATCTTATGCGTAAGCTAGTGTGTATGCATCTTGATGAGTCAAAAAGTGCAGCTGAGCACTTATCTTCTTTTACATGTACTCTTTCACAATTGCAGGACTCTGGATTACCTCCATTTGATGATAAGCTTAAGGCCATCTTCTTGTTGATGACCTTACCTGATTCATGGGAAACATTGGTTGTTTCACTTTCGAATAGCCCCAATCTTACCTTTGATGGTGTAAGGGGTTCTATTTTGAATGAGGAAATCAGGAGGAAAGCTAGTGAAGAGGGCAATGGTTCAGCCAATGTGGCTAGAGGAAGAACATAAAAGAAAAGTGGAAATGTACGGAGGAAGAGGAGCAAAAGCAAAGGCAAGGCTGAAGTGAATTGTTATCAATGTGGTAGGAAAGGCCACAAGAACCTTGATTGCAGATACTACAAAGCTGAACTAGAAAGAAAGAAGAATACAGGTGACAGGAAGAAAAAGGACACCAAGAATGAAGCACATGATACTTCAAAGGACAAAGACAAAGAGAAGGCCAATGTGGCCTCTAGTGTCATCATTGAGGAGCTATCAGATGCAGAAGATATACTTTGTGCTACTATGGAAGCAGATCATGCCGAAGTTATTGATGCTTCTATTAATATTCATGCACAAGATCACAAAGAGGGATTTGATTGATGCTTTGCTTACTGTGAATGATGCTTTGTCACAAACATTGATTTGTAGATTCAGGTGCATCATTTCATGTAACTCCTATTAAGGAGTGTTTTACTACCTTTCATGCAGGCAGCCATAGACATGTATATCTTGGAAATAACCATGCGTGTTCTATTGAAGGTATTGGCACAATGCATCTCACAGTGGATGGTACTAATGAGCTGGTTTTGCATGATGTAAGGTATGTACCAAGCATCAAGAAAAGCTTATTGTCTGTTGGGCAAATGGATATGCATGGATATAGTACCCTCTTTGAGAAGGGGTCATGGAAGCTTATCAAAGGCTCTAGGCTGATTGTTAAAGGTACAAAGAAAGGGACTCTTTATTGCTTGCATGGTAAAGCCTTGCTGGGCAAGTTTATTGCTTTGGCTGAAATCCATTAACATATGGAATTATGGCGTAAAAGGCTTGGCCACATGAGCCAAAAAGACCTTGATAAACTATGTAATTTGGACAAGTTTGATGTTAAAGGCTAAAAACTTGATTTTTGTAACGAATGCCAATATGGTAAGCAAGTAAAGAATTCCTACTACTCTGGTGTCTCTCGTAAGTTTAATGTGCTTGATCTTGTTCATTCTGATGTTTGTAGCATGCCCACAAAATCTATGAGGGGTGCTCTTTACTTTGTTTCTTTTGTTGAGACTACTCTAAGAAGCTTTGGGTATATTTGTTAAAATCTAAAGATGAAGCCTTTGTTGCATTTAAGAAATTTCATGCATTTGTGACCACTCAAACAGGTAGAAAGCTAAAATGCTTACGTACAGATAATGGGGGTGAGTTTACAAGTGCTGAATTCAATAGATTTTGTGAAAATCTTGGTATTAAGAGGGAGCTAACAGTCCCATACAGTCCCTCTTCCAATGGTGTGAGAGGGTGAGATGCATGCTGTCCACAGCTAATCTCCGGATTTTGGGGAGAGGCTTTGAAAACTGCAATTCATGTTTGCAATCGATCCCCTCATATGTCCTTAAAAGGTGGCATTCCAAAAGAGGTTTGGTCTGGCAAACCAACTTCATATGACCACCTACGCATCTTTGGTTGTGATGCTTTTGTGCATATAAGGCTTCAGTTGAGAAGCAAGTTAGATGCAAAGTCCATGAAAAGGAATCTTCATGGGTTATGGAGATGAAAATGAAATGGGCTACAGGATTTGGCTACCTCAACTCAAGAAGTTAATACGCAGCCGAGATGTTGTATTTAATGAGGCAAAGCTGCTCAAAAACAATTGTGCCTCTAAAGATGACCATAAAAGAGTCAAATTTCAGCATGTACAGCCACTAGTTAAATCTGATATAAACCCTCGGGAAGCACCACATATGGCTGGAAATGACAATGAGCCCGTGGTTATTGAGCCAGATGATGCCGGACAGCAAAATGATGCTCCTGAAGGGCATATGCAGCCACCTATTCATGCTCAAAACAGGGCTGGAAATGACATACAGCAGCCCGTTAACAATGAAGAAGTTACTGTACCTCCTAATGTAGATCCATTGCCTGGTAATGTGGATCATTGGGTAAGATCTATACGTCTTAGGAGGCCAGTGAATAGATATGATCCCTCTATACATTATATTATGTTATCAGATGAGGGTGAGCCTCTTACTTATAAAGAGGCAAAGCTATGTAAGCACAAGATGAAGTGGGAGTTAGCCATGTAGGAAGAGATAAAGGCCTTGCATGCAAATGATACTTGGGATTTGGTTGAGTTACCCAAGGAAGGAAGGCCATTCCCAACAAGTGGGTGTACAAAATCAAAATTGTTGATGGCAAACCCAAGTATAAGGCAAGGCTGGTTGCTAAGGGATATGCCCAAAAAGAGGGCATTGATTTCCAAGAAGTGTTCTCTCCAGTGGTGAAAATGACCACTTTACATGTGTTGTTTGCTCTCAAAGCTTCCTTGGATTTGGAATTATTCCAAATGGATGTTAAAACAGCCTTTTTGCATGGTGATTTAGATGAAGAGCTGTACATGAAATAGCGAGAAGGATATGCCATTCTTGGAAAAGAGCATCTAGTATGCATCTGGTATGCATAACTGTAAAGGAGCTTATATGGGCTGAAACAGGCCCCCAGACAATGGTATAAGAAGTTTGATGCATTTATGCTCAAACATGGGTTTAAAAGAAGCCATGCAGATCACGGTTTGTACACCAAAAAGGATGAAGATGGCAGCCCAATTATTCTTGTACTGTATGTAGATGATATGCTGCTGGCTGGGAAGAAAAATAGCACTCTGAATGCTCTAAAACAGCAGCTGAACTCTGCATTCTCAATGAAAGACCTTGGGGAAGCTGAGCATATTCTTGGTATGCGTATAAAAAGGGATAGGCAGCAGCATACTTTGCAGGTATCCCAAGAAAAGTACATTGAAAAAGTGCAGCATACTTTGCAGGTATCCCCAATTTGAGGTCCAAAAAATATAACAAAAATATGTCTAGAAAGCTCTCGAAGAGAGCTTTCACATGGAAGGGTCAAAATATACAAAAGGAGAGTCCTTCGGGCTTTTATCCCCCAATTTGGGGTCCAAAAAATATAACAAAAATATGTCTGGAAAGCTCTCGAATAGAGCTTTCACATGGAAGGGTCAAAATATACAGAAGGAGAGTCCTTGGGTCTTTATCCCCAACAACCTCCCACTTAAAGGACCAAGGAGGCTCCTTTAAGCTTAGTAACTCCCACCATCTGTATACATAGCTGATGTTGTGCCTTGGGTAGACACTTCGTAAGAGCATCTGCAGGATGCTGTGAAGTATTGACCTTGATCAAAGTGATCGGGCCATCCTCTAACACCTCTCTGATGAAGTGGTATCTCACATCAATATGCTTTGTGCGAGCATGAAACATGGCATTCTTTGCCAAACATATGGCACTCTTGCTATCGCATCCAAGAACGGGTGCCTTTTCAGGCATCCCAAACTCACTACAGAAACGGGCTAACCAAATGGCTTCTTTGGAAGCCTCTGTGGCTGAAATATATTCAACCTCTATAGTAGATAGTGCAACTATCCTCTGAAGTCTAGAGCACCATGAAATAGCTCCACATGCAAGGATGTATACATAGCCACTTGTGGACTTGCATGTGTCCACATCACCTTCCATGTCTGAATCACAAAATCCTTTTAACTCCAATGGATCCTTTCCATAACATAAGCATTTACTTTTGGTCCCTTTCAAATATCTCAAGATAGATTTGACTGCATCCCAATGAGCTCTACCAGGATTAGCCATGAACCTGCTAACAACTCCCACTGCATGAGCAATGTCTGGCCGAGTAGCAACCATAGCATACATAAGTGAACCACAAGCTGATGCATATGGAACACACTTCATGTAATTGGCTGCATCATCATCTTTGGGACAGTCATCCTTGGAAAGCTTAACATGTGGCTGCAATGGAACTCCAAGAGGCTTAGCATCAGCCACATTAAATCTGTCCAGCACTTTTTCAATGTACTTTTCTTGGGATACCTGCAAAGTATGCTGCTGCCTATCCCTTTTTATACGCATACCAAGAATATGCTGAGCTTCCCCAAGGTCTTTCATTGAGAATGCAGAGTTCAGCTGCTGTTTTAGAGCATTCAGAGTGCTCTTTTTCTTCCCAGCCAGCAGCATATAATCTACATACAGTACAAGAATAATTGGGCTGCCATCATCATCCTTTTTGGTGTACAAACCGTGATCTGCATGGCTTCTTTTAAACCCATGTTTGAGCATAAATGCATCAAACTTCTTATACCATTGTCTGGGGCCTGTTTCAGCCCATATAAGCTCCTTTACAGTTTGCATACCAGATGCATACCAGATGCTCTTTTCTAGGAATGGCATATCCTTCTGGCTGTTTCATGTACAACTCTTCATCTAAATCACCATGCAAAAAGGTTGTTTTAACATCCATTTGGAATAATTCCAAATCCAAGGCAGCTGTGAGAGCAAACAACACACGTAGTAAAGTGGTCATTTTCACCACTAGAGAGAACACTTCTTGGAAATCAATGCTCTCTTTTTGGGCATATCCCTTAGCAACCAGCCTTGCCTTATACTTGGGTTTGTCGTCAACAGTTTTGATTTTGTACACCCACTTGTTGGGAATGGCCTTCCTTCCTTTGGGTAACTCAACAAAATCCCAAGTATCATTTGTATGCAAGGCCTTTATCTCTTCTTGCATGGCTAACTCCCACTTCTTCTTGTGCTCACATAGCTTTGCCTCTTTATAAGTAAGAGGCTCACCCTCATCTGATAACATAATATAATGTATAGAGGGATCATATCTATTCACTGGCCTCCTACGACGTATAGATCTTCTTACCCAATGATCCACATTACCAAGCAATGGATCTACATCAGCAGGTACATTAACTTCTTCATTGTTAACGGGCTGCTGTACATCATTTCGAGCTGTGTTTTCAGCATGAATAGGTGGCTGCATATGCCGTTCAGGAGCCTCATCTTGCTGTCCATTATCTTCTGGCTCAAAAACCACTGTATCATCAATATTTTCAGTCCTTTGTGGTGCATCCTGAGGGTCAAAATTGGGCCTAACAAGTGGCTGGTCATGCTGAAATCTGACCCTTTTATGGTCATCTCTTGAGGCACTATTGTTTTGAAGCAGCCTCGCCTCATTAAAAACAACATCCCGGTTGCATACAACTTTCTTGAGCTGAGGTATCCAAATTCTGTAGCCCATCTCACCTTCTTCACCATATCCCATGAAGAGGCCTTTTATGGACTTAGCATCAAGTTTGTTTTTCAGCTCAGGCCTTATATGCACAAAAGCCTCGCAACCAAAGACACGTAAGTGATCATATGAAGTAGGTTTGCGAGACCAAACCTCTTCAGGGATGTCACCTTTCAAAGACATGTGAGGGGATCTATTGCATATATGTATTGGAGTTTTGAGTGCCTCTCCCCAAAATCCATGAGGGATATTAGCTGAGGACAGCATGCATTACACCCTTTCACAAAGTGTCCTATTATAGCGTTCAACCACACCATTAGAAGAGGGGTTGTATGAAACAGTAAGCTCCCTCTTAATGCCCAAATTTTCACAATATTCTTAAATTCAGCACTTGTGTACTCGCCCCCATTATCTATCTGTATGTAGGCATTTCAGCCTTTTACGTGTTTGGGTGGTCACAAATGCATGAAAACGCTTAAACGCAGCAAATGCTTCATCCTTAGACTTAAGCAATTGAACTCAAATTTTTCTAGAGAAATCATCAACAAAAGAAATGAAATACAAAGCACCCCCATAGATTTGGTAGGCATGCTACATACATCAGAATGGACAAGATCAAGTACACAAGACTTACGAGACACACCAAAATAAAAGGAACGTTTCACTTGCTTTCCATATTGACATTCATTACAAAAATCAAGCTTTGTGCCTTTAGCATCAAGCTTCTTTAAGTTACAAAGCCTAGTGAGACCCTTTTGGCTCATATGGCCAAGTCTGTTATGCCACAACTCCATATGGGAGTGAACTTTAGCCAAAGCAATAAACTTCCCTGATAAGGCTTTTCCATGCAAGCAATAGAGAGTTCCTTTCTTTGTTCCTTTCACAATCAGCCTTGACCCCTTTGTCATTGTCCATGATCCTCTCTCAAAGAGAATGCTACAACCATGCATATCCATTTGACCCACAGAAAGCAAGCTTTTCTTGATCCCTGGTATATAACGCACATTATGCAAGACCAGCTCATTCGTGCCATTTGTAGAGAAATGCACTGTAGTAAAAGTAGAAAAACACTCCTTGGTAGGAGTCAGATGAGAAGCACGAGAGTCAACAATCCATGTATGGGCCAATGCATCATTAATGGTGAGCAGAGCATCAATAAGATCACTTTTGGTGATCGACA